>CM020181.1:29391110-29416961 GCA_009805545.1 Oryza longistaminata
CTACACTGTCTTACTGTTGTTGTTCTCTCCCAAGTAAACACTGCATGCAAATGTGCACAAGCACTGTTTATCTCTCCCAGCTGGGTCACGTCGAACAACGTGAACGTGCAGGGAGTAAATAGTTAACAAGTTTGCATTGCATGTTAGTGGCTGTACGGAACTTGTTTGTTCATTGAGACGTGTTTCTGTGTCAAAGTGATCTCAGAATGACCATGTGGAAGACAAGTGCTTCGCAAAGTGATCAACGAAGTGAAGTTCAATCAAACGATAAATGTAGTATACTTGTACTGATCAGAATGCAGATCACTCCATCTTTTTTCTTTCTGGCCCTATATAGATAGGAGTAGATACTAGTAGCACGTACTCCTGGTCAACAACAGAAAGGTGATGGACACTGTTGTTCAGCCCTGTGCTGCATATGTAAAATCTCGTCTTTTAAACGTCTGAACTCCTGAAACGCACACAGCTGCGTTGTAGCAGGCCTTTTAAACTTGGATAGGGGAGAATATTCGTACGGAACATATCGTTCTTGGTACGGCGTGCACAGCTGTATATGCATATGCCAATCTCGATCGATCACGTTGTTTAAGGGCCTTATTAGAGAGTCAACACAACACCTCTGCATATATGCATGGCTGATGAAGAGAAGTTCATCTTTAATTTTGTTTAAGGCTTCCTTCAAGAGTGCAGAAATTTTGGTTTGTTGTTTACTGTTGTCTTATGTAAAAGAGTAAAATATACCGGTGCGGGTCTCACTTTGTGGCGACAGGGACAATGGAGATATTTGAATGGGACTAAACAACGTCTATGACGGATCATGGTTTTAGAAGTTTAAAGGATCAAATTGTAAATTTCATATTTTATAGGTGTTAATAATATCCTCAAGTTTAAGAACTGTCAATATATTCTACCAAAAAAATTATCAAGCTTAATTAGGCAGTTAGCACAGCTATATATGACGGTCGTTGTTGTGCGGTTCGTAGCTAGAAATAAAAGAGAGAAAGTAGTATATGTCATGAAAAGAGAGGCAATTAAGTTGTTCCCCCTTGTCGGTTTCACGGTTATGTGAAATGTAACGCAAAGCAGCATCGTTCATGACAGGTTACATTAATCCTAGAAAAATTACATACGCAAACAAAAAGGGATGTTGAAATACCGATATGCGCAGTTCACACGATGAGTGAACCAAATTATTGTACAAATGGAATAATTTTCTATATCTCTCGAACGCAAAAAAAGATGATACGGCACATAAAAGGATGGATGTTGCAAGAAAATGGAGCCAACAGTAGGAAGAATTGACAAGCATCGATCAGAAGCGTATCCTAAACTTTTACTTGGACGTGCTATTTGCAGTATAGTACACGTACGACATAATTCACCACTAAATCGAAAAAAAGGGGAAAAACCAATCCTCACGGCGTACCACTCTTCCTCCTCAGGATTGTGCCAAGACAATGGCGGGGGACCATGTTATCACTTCCCCTTTCGAAAATGACTTTGAGATGGATATCTAGATAGCTGACCTCTTCAATTTCTCCAAATTATTGTGAAGAATATACTATCAAATTTGTGATTGGGAGGATTTTGACTTCACCGTTCAGTCCGAGGTTGATTTAACATCTCAGATATATCTTGTACGACAACAAAAAGTCGATATATGGGTGATTTATAACTTCTTGCTAGGAATAGTATACTCTTTATAAATGTTTTAGAAGTTTTGCAAAGAAATAAAAAGAAAAACTTATGCGATACTCCCTACGTTTCTATATATATATGATTTAAATGTCGCCAACGAGGTTACTGGAAATGAATATTTCCTCTTACTAATCTTTGATAAATAATCTAGAAATATTTATATATTTAGAAACGAGAGGAGTACAAAATATACTTCTTGGTTTATAGATGTAACAATTCGAAAAAAAGAATTCATATATGTGTCCTTAATCTCACTATTTCACATAGCTGGGGAGAGAGCGATGTCGCAATGAATAGTAGATGCTGATTCAATTCACCTGTACGCGAGCCAATCAATCAGAATCAGACACAGTTTTACATCGATGACTCTCGCTATCAGATATTCAGATACCGACTAAAACCAATAAGATCCAAAGTCTAACACACTGTTGGATAGATTACAAGTTACCGTCTTCGTACGTCCTTCTCCAAAGTCGACAGGCGAGAAAACTAGAACCAAGTACTACCGTCCAGGTACCAACATTATATTAGAGTTTGGATTAATAAAGCCAGATATGATATGCAGGGCACAGACGTGCACTTGGTTGACCCGTGTAGTAGCTGTAATTTTCTTGTTTAATTTCCACAGGTTAATTAAGCGATCGTATATAAATAAGCCCAAACAATTTTTGCCGATAGGAGATGGCTGCTAGTGTTAGCTAAGAGGCATTCCTTGATCGCTGACTGCTCACCTTCCATGTTGTCTCCTCGTTCTTTCGGAAGCTTTTGGAATTATGGGTGATGCCTTTGATGGTTCATGCCATAGGCTATGGTGTTTGTAGAGCAAGCAGCTGTGACTGCTGGTGCTAGGATCATAGCACTAATAACTCACTCTTAAAATATGTAAGGAGTAGCAATCTTGAATAGGATATATCAATCTGTAAAGTACGTGTTATATTTCCTCCATCTCCTATTAAGTTTATTTTTAGCTCATTTTATTCCGCGGCCGCCGCAACCGCTACAGCAGCTGCAGCATCATCACGATTCCCTCCCTACATTGCGACGCAAGCCTCAACCTGGCTGCAGAAGAATGGGTTCCATTCCCTGACCCGACCCACCTAAGATGATCAAAGATTTAAAAATTCAAGATCGCTGCATTCATCGTCTCCTCGTCGATCGATCATGGCAAAGATCGATGGAGAGAGAGAGAGAGGTGTGTGTCACTGACGCAGGGAAAAACTCAATGCAGATTTACCAGCAAGAACAAGAGCTGGATGCTACTCCATTCTTTTGCTCTACCTTTTTTTTCTCTCTTTCTTCTCTGTTTCTTGATTGGGCGAGCGAGATGGAGATGGATCTGATCATGAGTGGGACACAAGTGGGCATGTAAATGAGGAGCTCCCTGGAAGGCGAGAGAGTGGCCAAGCGTCGCCTCAAGCAGTGTAGGAGTATCTATCTTTTGCCGTTTCGCTCGCTTTCTTTCCTTCTTTTCTTTCACCATGGCCAACAACGATGACTCTGGGTGTCAACATCACAGCTCATTTTGTTCGGTCTCATGTTGCATCATTCACTGCATGATGACCATGATTCGGGAAAATTTGCTCCATCCACCTCCGCTTGGCCGACAACACTTGCCCTCTAGTAAGCATCCTTAGGGTCCCTTTGAATCAAAGGATTTACGTAGGAATTTCATAGGATTCAAATCCTATAGTAAATTTTTCTATTTGGTCCTTTGATTTAAAGGATTGAAGCTTTTCAAATCCTATGAAATTCCTATGGAATGGTACATTGCATGTGAATTTTGGAGGAAATTTAGCAAGAGCTCTAACCTCTTGGAAAATTTTCTTTGAGTCAATCTCTCTCATCCGATTCCTGTGTTTTTCCTGCGCTCCAATCAAACGACTATTCCTGTGTTTTTCCTGTGTTTTGCAATCCTCTGTTTTACACTTCAATTCCTGTCAGAATCCTGTGTTTTTCCTATTCCTCCGTTTTTTCTACCCTGCGATTCAAAGGGGCCCTTAAACACCCACGGTTTCTACTACTACTATTCATCGCTTTATAAATCCTACGGAGTGCTAGCTTTACGCTACTACTACTGTCATGTAATCTATCATCATCAAAAGAGACGATCAGATTAACACATATGTCAGCTATTTAAATTTGGCTCTTTGCTTTCCAAGAAACGTAATCGCCGAGATGTGGAGCATATAGAAGTATTCGTCCTTCTAATGTTCTTTCTTTTCTCCCTCTAAGAAGAGATGTTTTATGGTGCTTGGTCTTCTAAATTAAAAAAGACATACGACTGCGTTTGGTATCCTATACCAACAGGAATCAGATATGTGGGCCCTATCTGCAATGCAAGAAAAGAAAAATCGCACTGTTCCTTGCAGAATCTTCCTAATAATCTCTTAATTTCATAGTGTTGGGTTACTTGCACACATATCTAACATCTCGAAGACAAGTAGACAACCAACAGTCATCTGGACTTGTTGGAATTGAATTCAGAGCGTGATTAAATAGCAATCTTCCAAAAAGAAAAAAAATGAATCAATGTATATAGACCCACCACGTACGGTTGTGCTTGATCATTTGATAAGGTACGGATCTTTAGGTTGCTGTTGCTTGTTGCGAAAACAAAAATGTTATCATGAGATTTCCCGAATAGAAAAGAGAAAAAGAGGAATAAGCAGATGCATGTATCTCTTTTCCGCTCGCTTTTTTATATCCTTGGAGATGCTTTAAAATGTGTTGCCTATGCACCTCCCTGAAAAAGAAGAGAAGAGAATAGTGCCGGGGCATAGATGCAAGTGGGCGTAACATTTTGCTAGAGAAAGGGGATTCCTTGTTTCTAATTTGGGCATTGCAATAATTGAATGTGTGTTGGGCGAGATGAGAGAGAGAGTGAAGTGAAGTGCAGTGCAGTGCAGGGTAGCATCAGCAGCAACCGGGCATCAAGCAAGGCAAGCATG
Source organism: Oryza longistaminata (assembly GCA_009805545.1). Lineage (NCBI taxonomy): Eukaryota > Viridiplantae > Streptophyta > Magnoliopsida > Poales > Poaceae > Oryza > Oryza longistaminata. The sequence continues at coordinate 29,395,757 of CM020181.1, forward strand.
TGTATGTATGCGACTTGGTTCACAAAAGCGAGCTGGGCCAGCCACTGGCTGGGCCATGACCATGAGAGCCAACCTCTCGCGGTAAAAAAACAAGTTAATGTGGTCTCATCCGATGCCGTGTCGCTCTCCTCGGCTCTCCGAATCAGTTCGCCCCCTGACCGGAGCTAAGCTTTACCTTAGCTGACTCTCACCGGCAACCAACCAGCGAGCGCATTGGCCGTTTTTCAGTCTCCCTGTGGCCATTATTGCTAGCACCAGATCTCATCAGTCATCAGACGCTTGGTCACTTTCTCCTCTCTTCGTCCACCTGTTCCTCGTTCAGGACTTGGTCCTGGTTTTTATCGTTCGCAGTGGATGGGCAGGGAAAGAGCCTGTCAGAAATCGTTTTGGTGTTCGTTCTAGATTTCGCTTGTGTGTATTGATGAACAGGGGTGCCTCCTGATGGATCCCTTGAGTTTCCGTGCCGTGTGCATGTTTGTGGCAATCTATGAAAAAAATGCAATGCGATCGAGCGGTGGTTCAGCCGGCTGCTAGCATCAGATATATGATAAGGACAAGGCAGGATTAATTGGCTGCGTGTTCAGCATCATTCTTAGTAAGTAGGGACGTAGTACGTCTAACCGAAGCAACAATCAGGACTAGTCGTCGTGACTTGTTCGCAAGTGTCTTGTAGCTTTTCTTGTGTAAGCTTTGCTAGGGGCCAGCTCGCGAGGGTGCCATGCACATGCGTTCTATGCATTTCTACTAGCCACTATAACTGTTGTGCAATAGCAGGGGGAAAGAAAATTTTCCTCTTGTCCCCTTGCGACTCGCGGACCTGGGTCTGCATGCAGCTAGAAAACGATCGATGGCATATGCATCATGCAGGCTCTCAATTAATATGTGTGGTGGCTACAAGAAATAATCCGTGCAAATGGTATTGAACTCTTGATATATCCGCGAAGAAACTCCTGTACTATATGACATTTAGGCCCACATGATCCATGAGCTTATCCTCACTAATAAGCTCATGACAAAAAACGGCATGCATACCATACAGGCAACTAAATCTCTCTTCATCAATGGCCGTTGCAAGTGGTTTCCTTGCACGGTCGATCGAGTAAATGGATAAGTGCCACAATGGATACGTCTCTGCCGGCAAGGCGTGGCCGCGTGGGGTCTCGTCGCGCGCGGCCGTACTCGGTTTTCACGGGACGAAACTAGCTGAAACCACCCGATGGCGCGCGCGCGCGAGCGCGTACGTACGAGCGTGAGACCCCACGACGCGCGCGCGGGGGCGTCGCTAGCGAGTAGCGAGACATGAGCAGCTGCGAGTGCGCGCACTGTGCGCGCGCGGCTGCAGGCCCTCCTCTCCCCGGCAAAAATGCCCCCCTCGGGCCGCATGATCGATGCTTCCACTCGACGGCCCGGGCGCTCTCGGCATCCCCCGCTGCGTGGAACTGTGCAACGTAGGGCCCCAGCGTGCCGGCCACCGGAAATATCAAGCGAGCGCGGAGCTGATCGATCGACTCGTACGTCAGCTGCTGAAGCGCACACACGAGACCAGCATGCAACGACGGGTCGACGTGCGTGCTACATGGACGAAGGAAAAAGGTAAGCACAAAGGTGCGGAGACCGGGAAGCACGCACGCACGCACGCACAGGGCAGCGTTGCACGCATCGGCTCATCGCTACATTGCAGCTAGCTATCTAGGCCAATACATGCAGCCACGGCCGGTAGCTTAGGTACCACTACTAGCTAGATTCACTTTTTGCCGGTAGAATAGTCGGGAGTAGTAGTGGTGGATCTCCCTGGAGGGAAGGAGAGAGGAGGAAGGAAGGGAGGGAAGGACGGCCGGTCGGTCGGTGGCTCGCGTCGTCGGTCCTGTTCACGGCCTGCCACGACCTTCCCCAAAGGGAAAGTGGGCACCGACGCGCAGCTATTCACCAGCAAAAGCCGCTCCCGATCGATCGATTGGTCGCATTGTATATCGTATTCTTTTTTTTTTTTCTGCCGCGCCCCCGCCCGTCCGGTCCAGATCTGGCGCCAGTGCGCGATGGCGACGTGAGACTGGCTCCGCACGGACGCCACCACCACCACCACGCTCTCTCGCTCGCTCGCGCACTCGCGCGTCGCGTTGTCTCACTGGCTACGACGAGTAGTACTACGTACTGCTGCTACGACCTAGCATGCGCTCCGATGCTCTTCCCATCCGTCTATCGCCCATCGCCCGCGACGCGCCACCGTCTCGTGTCGTGTTGTGTGTTGCCTCGATCGAATTGGTGTTGCTTGCTTGGCCCGGCAGGCAGTCGCGAGCAGGGGCTAAAACGGAACTGCTGATGAAGCAGAATTTCCACGAAAACCAGCTGAAGTTTGGACGTTTTGATACGAGTTTAGGACGGCTTGCTGTACTGGAGTAGTAGTAGTGCTACCTAGCTATAGGTAAATGGAAATCTTGCAGAAATGCACTTCCACTGCACGGATAGTGGAGGAAGTACACACGCTGTACCCGCATGCCTAATTCGTTTCCATCCAATGACCTGTTATGACGCCGTATCTATATGATGTATAGTACTCTTGAGCCATAATCAATAATGCCAAGTATAATTGTCCGAGCAAGCCCCCTTGAAATTGTGGTTCCAGGCCGGCCAGGCGGCACTAATCTCCTGTAGAACCGTCGTGCAAGCTTAGACTTTGGCGCCACCGACGATCGAAGAACTTGTCTTTAGCACGGGCACAAGTGCGCGTGAGATGACCCTAGGCGTACATGGGCGACTTTGTGTGAGCTGTGAAGCCGAGCATAATCAACACACCGATTGTAATGACGCAAGAATGGGACGTGTGTCGTTCCAAGCCGCCGCCGCCGCCGCCGCTTCACGGATGAAATCATTTTTCTGGGGCGTATACATATGATCGGCACAGCACGCGTGCATACGGCCCGTGCATCACTTGGATTACGTACTCACCGTCTCACCGATCGACGGCGGGTTGATGCGGACCGATCGGTTGTTTACTTGTTCGGCTCGGCGCGCGCGGCATCACGCATACGACAGGCGGAGACGCCGCCACCGAGGAGATCGTCGTCGCGGCGGCACGGGCACGGAGCCCACCCGCAACGCGCGACGCGGCGGTCGGCGAGGCTCGTTTTGCCCATGCGCGCCCGCGCGATTGGTCCATCAAACCCGGGACAGGGCCGCAATTGCAGCATGGGGCGAGCGATGAGGACACGTGACTCCACGGATGCGGCGGGATGGACCGGTGGACCCAAAAGTCTAGTTAGCTTGGTTTGGCTATGGGCTGGTGGTCCAGCAGATTGGCACCGGGCCGGCCTGCATGGACTGGACCAGGATGTTCAGCTCAGCCTTTTACTGTAAGTAAATTCTTCTTCTCTTCTCAACGGGTTACTTTTCTTCACATTTTGCTTCAGAGAAAAGGCCTGTCCGTGGTACTGCACTGCGCTACATGGAACCCCACTTGTCACCTCTGCGATCTGTCCAACGACCGTTACAGCAGACTGTCAAATTAGCGTTTGACTGCATCTGCGTGGAGCTAATCGTTGGAGCAATCAGCCACTGAGACACTGACCGATCCATTTCACAGATCTGTTGGCTTGTGGACTGTGAATTAGGTACAGGGCGGAGACTGATGTCACTGACTAGTATATAGCGCTAAATTTATCGTGCAGCAATTATATGTGTCGCTTTAGGAACATAGGGCCAGTTTAGTTTCAAAAAATTTTCCCCTTCACCTATCACATCGAATCTTTGGACACATGTATGGAGTATTAAATGTGGACAAAAAGAAAAACCAATTGCACAGTTTAGCTATAAATCGCGAGACGAATCTTTTGAGCCTAATTAGGCCATGATTAGCCATAAGTGCTACAGTAACCCACATGTGCTAATGACGGCTTAAGTAGGCTCAAAAGATTCGTCTCGCGGTTTCCAGGCGAGTTCTGAAATTAGTATTTTCATTTGTGTCCGAAAACCCCTTCCGACATCCGGTCAAACGTCTGATGTGACACCCAAAAATTTTCTCTTCCCCAACTAAACACAGCCATAGCTGGCAATCTTTCCTCCTGGCGGTGCGCAAGACAGCCCGACAGATGGATTGATGAACCGATGTCACACTAGCTTGAGGTGTACACTTCCAACGTAAGTAGCACAAACAAGTTGTCCGTACTTTCAATCCGCTGGCCCTTGATTCATGAATCAAACCATTAATACATGTGATAAGTGCCAATCATTTAGGTGGGTAAACCACACAAACGTTCTAAGCTGACGGTGGTCGATGCCACTGATGCACGCCCTCCTTATGGGCCACTGCTGCAGGTCCTATCCACTCTCAGGTTAGTTATCCAATATCCATGTAATTAATCACTAAGCAAACCATTGTAGTAGCAGTAGCAGTAGTATGTGCCAACCAACTAGTATTCTTCTGTCACCACTGATCCCTTCTCTACACTATTGATGAATGTGCTCACGAAAATCATTTTGTACTGCGGCAAGCTGGCAATGAACTCTCCTGGACAAAAAACAGGTAATTATTGTCATAACTTGCTGGAATCACAAGATACTCCTGTACTTATGGGGACAACAGGAGCAGTAATTTAATGGGGAGTGCAATGCTGCTATTGCACTCCATTCTACTCTTGTCCAACGGCACCGCCGACACTTAAAAGCCCCAAACTTAGGCAAACACTCTCGAGCTAAATCGACTTTTCATCACAGCCTCACAGGATTCACCGCGCATATGGATAGCTAAAATCCGAGAAAGGGCTAAATTTGAGCCCCGGGTCCACAGGCCAGTGAGCCAATACGCAGCATCAGTATCCGCTGGTACATGTGTCATTGCAAGGATCTACTAAGAAAAAAATTACGGAGTGAGACCCCAGCGGTTGCCCCACGGGAAAAGCTGAACGATCGCTTTGTCCTTATACCCGTGTCACCTTTTTCTCCCTTCCATCCACCTTTGTGTCCTTGTCTTCATCTCCCTCCTCCTCCATAGGATGCCGTCACAGGCTCACAGTGAGGCAGCGGCAGTTCATTCTTGGTGAGCTGCAGCAGAGCCACCACCTGCTGTCACTGGAGGTCAGTTCAGTTCAGCTCACTCACCTCACCTCACTGGCTACTAGTGCCTTTTTCTTGAGTTCTTGAAAATCTTCCTTCCTTCTATGTTACTCTTGCCCTTTTGGATCCTTTGTCAATGTGCAGTGTGAGAACACTCCATCTTCTTCTTTGTTTGGTGGCTGGGAAAACGATGGGGAAATCTAGAGCTTGGGCTAAGGACCTAATGGGTTTGGAGCTAGTTAGATGGTGATGTTTTTGGCTTAATTGCTTAACTACACTAACATGCATGCCGATTGCAGAAGCCGCTCTTGCTAAACTGCTGATGCTCTTAGGGATCCTGTCCTCTTGTTTCACCCTGGAGCCCTTTTGGGGTTTTCGCCATCAGTTCTAGCTGATGTACCATTTTCACTTCCTGCTGCGCAGAAGGAAGTTATTTTGAGTGTGAATATTTCTAGTGGGTTTAGAGTTAGGCTTCTGAGTTCTGACTGCTTGTTTCTGCAGCTTTCTTTTCTCTCATCTTCTTCTCTTGCCCTCCTTGTGAATTGTCTATTTGTCTAGATTTAGATGCAATCAATTTGCATAAATACTGTCTAAATATATATTGTGAGGTTGGGCCTCATCCCAGTTAGCAATAAAACTTCGTTCAGAGGTTTTAAGGTTTACTACTATATTCAAGTTGTCCAAAATAGTAAATGCCATCAAAATAGTAGGCCCTAAAGATTGTCGAGACAAAGCAGAAGCATTTCGTTTTTAGAGGTGTTTAAGTACTTCAGTTCTTTTGACTTCTGAGAGGACGTACCTGAGTCACATAAATGCCTTTGTACCGGCTCGTTTTAATTGCATCGGTTGGTGACGCTTCTGGATCAAAGTGATAGGTTCAATGTCAATGGGCTTCCACTATTGGAGCTGACACAGAAGCTAAAAGTTGACGGGCAATTCTGTTAAAATTTGTTTTAAGAAACTCTATAGCTGTATTTTGCCAAAAACTTTACCTTTTGAAGTGGTAGGTACAAAGAGAGTGGAACAGAACAAGCTTCACTATATCCTTTACTTTCTTTTCTGAGCTGAGCATCGCTTTCTGCATTGAAAGGAAAATGATATTATGGTTAGCTGATGAAGAAACTTATTAATCATGCACAGTAGATTAGATAGTGGTCAATTTCTATTAAGATGGCAGATAATTAACAGTACTTTACTTCTGGACAATCATTGGTTAACAAAATACTTGCTGAGCTGGCGTACGCCAGCCAAAGTTTTTATTAAGCTTAGAAAGTGTTCAAAGGGATTTCTTTGTTTTAGTCCACGAGTCCAAATTCTTGTATTTTGTCAACCTTGTCTCATGGAATAAAAAACTAACGCGTATACGACATAATTATATGAATTTAACTGGGATAAAATACAACTTGCTGTCAGATTATGTTAACTTGGGATAGTTTTGCAAAGATGACTTGATACACACAATTTCAGTTTCTTAATAGAATAGCACCCAAGGAAATGTTCTGTCTGTATCCACCTTTTGTACAATTTGGTGGGAATATATCTTACTAACATTTACATTTCTTATTAATTTCTAGGGAGTTTAGAACGGCGTTGAATATTGATAGATATTTAGCATCTCACTAATGGATAATAAAACATGGCTTTGGAGAAAAAAATCCTCAGAAAGGACAATTTCAACGAAGAACAAAGCCAATATATCAGAGAGGGAACAGGAGGTACATCACTTATCTCTTTAACATTATTAAGAAGCCTTATGAATTATGATATGTTCCTATCTGGATTTTCAACTTTTCCTTCCCTGCAGAAAGAGAAGATTGCACGGTTAGAGAGATCCTTGCAATGCTTAAATGAACAGCTTTCATTTGCTCAAGCTGAATGCGTGGAGAAGGATGCTATTTTAGCTAAGCAAGCAAAAGTGGCGGAAGAAGCAATATTAGGTAAAACTCCATTCACTTTTCGCTAACTGATACATGTTCTTGTTTCAAAACTAGTTAAGCACATGATTTTTCCATCCTAGAAGAGAAATGGACACCTGCAAGTATGCAGGTACAATGGCAATTAAAGTTCTGCAATTCTTTTTTTCTGCAATTCATGTTATTGGTTTACAACTATTCTAGGTTGGGAGAAAGCTGAAGGTGAAGCAATAGCTATTAAGACACAACTTGATGATACTCTAGATCAGAAAGCCGCAATTGAGCAAAGGATTTGCCATCTTGATGAGGCTCTAAATGTTGCCATGGTAGAGAGGGAGTTATTGATAAAGGACACTGCTAAACTAATTTCTCATGAGCAAGTTAAAGTTGAGAGGCTGGAAGGAGATGTAGTAGAGAAAATAAACATAATTGCTAGCTTGGATGCCGAGAATAGGAAACTTTCTGAAATGCTCTCAATGAAAGAGAAAATGATCTCAGAGTTAACTGAAGCAAAGGGTGTGATAGAGTCAAATTTCAAGGACCTTGAGGTAAAACTAGAGTCAGCGGACAAATTGAATTCTTCTCTTAGATATGAGGTTTGCATGCTGCAGAAGCAACTTGATATTCGAAGTGAGGAAAGGAAATTTAACCTGAAATCTGCTGATGCTGCACATAAACAACATCTTGAGAATGTAAAAAAGATTACAAAACTTGAAGCAGAATGCCAGAGATTGCGTTCAATGGTACGTAAAAGGCTACCAGGCCCTGCTGCCATTGCTAAAATGAGAAATGAAGTTGAAACACTGGGTAACAATGCAGTAATAACAAGGACGAGAAGGTTCAATTCTACAACATCATTCAACTCAGGCAATCTAGTGCAGAACTCCTATGATGCATCACATGAAAGTTCTTCATTGCTTGCAAGGCTGCATGCGATGGAAGACGAAAATAAGACTATGAAGGAATCTCTTTCTAGTAAGGATGGTGAGCTCCAGTATTCGCGGACCATGCTTGCTCGCACAACCTCTAAACTTTCCCAAGTTGAAGCTCAGCTTGAGGAGTTATCAAGAGGTCGGGTTGCAACAGATTTAGTAAAAAGCAGTCCTACAGTGGTCGAGAACCCTCTATCATCAATCTCCGAGGATGGTTGCAATGAAGATAATGTCAGCTGTTCAAGCTCATGGGCGTCTGCCTTGATTTCTGAACTGGAACACTTCAAGAAGGGGAAGCTGACTACACCCTCTTGTAAGAGTACCGGAGTATCAGACTTGAGTTTCATGGACGACTTTGAAGAGATAGAAAAGTTAGCATTGGCATGTGATGCGAAACCTACAGAATCATACGATTCAAGGAGGGAGTCTAGAGAATCATCAGGAAAAGAGCTAGTAACAGTTGATGGTCCTATTGAAACATCTGACCAACTCCGTCAGCACAAGATTGAGAAGGCAGTCCTGAAGTTGATAGAACTTATTGAGGGTGTTGTCCAGAGATCATCAAAAGATTATAGTAGCACTGTTGTGCTCTCTGGTGGCAGTGAGGGCGACCGCTCTAACACATTGACTGGCTACGTTGCACGTGCATTCCTGTGGAAAACGTCTGAACTTACTTCTGTACTACAAAATTTCGTCCTTGGGTGTAACGAGCTTTTGTATGGGAGTACAGATGTTGAAAGATTTGTGCTTGAAATCAATATCACACTAGACTGGATAATCAGCCACTGCTTTTCACTCCAAGATGTATCAGACATGAGGGAGACTATCATAAAGAACTTGGAGATAAATAGCAGTTCCGGACTAGAGGTTGTTCCAGTAATTAAGCACACAGGAATCCAAACAGCAGATGGCATGTGTGAACCCAGGACGCCTAACAAGATGCAGATGGCGATAGTATCCGTATCAAGCTTAATGGATATTGGATATAAAGCTGATGATGACTCGGAAACTTTCAGGAATAAAATACCAGTCTCTAAATGTGAGGAATCAGAAGGAAAAGCTTCAAGCCTGCGAGCAGAGCTTAATGCATTGAAAGAAACAGGAAAAATTATGGCACATGGTGTCGATGGTGAATCAACAGTCAATGAACTTGGGAAACCATCCAACTCTGACATAAACAAGGGCAATCAACACGGAGTGTCTTCTCTTGAATCCAAGCTTCAGCTAGAACGGTAATTATTTCAGTTATTTATTTTTTCATCATTTAGCCTTCATAGTATTATGCCTAATGCAGTTATTTCTAAACAGTTTCCCTGCTAAAGAAGGTCCAAAATGTGTTTCTAGGAATGAAGATCAGCATGTACAGATGGTAAGATCTACATTATTTTACTTCTTGACTTTGTTAGTTTGTTATTCTGGAACTTGCCTTTGTACTTTGCAATGTATTAGGTATTTCATTTGGAGAATGTGTTACATATTTGTGCTTTGTATCTGCAAGTAATTTGCTCCACCGATGATAATCCTGTCTATAATATATAGCATTGCTTTTGTTCTTGTAATACAAATTGCAGGCAAGCTCAAATAAAGAGCAGTCAGTCTTGCTTAATTTGTTTTTTGTTTCTTTAATTTTGAGTCAAGTTGAATAGGACGTGATATAAATTTATTACCATTTAGTAGTGCTACAATTTTTTTTTATTACCCATTCACTCTGTTTCTGTTATCTGTCTTTTTTTTTTATTTTGTCTTGTTTTTTTGGGGGTATTACTTTTATGAGCCCGGCGAAAAAGTATTACCTTGATTATATATATTTTTTTACAACTCAATCAACTTTCCCCATTGTGTCTACAGCAGCTGGAGATCTCAACAGCATCAGAGAAGCTTATCGAGTGTCAGGAGACAATCCTAAACCTGGGAAAGCAACTGAAAGCACTTGCATCTCCAAAGGATGCGATCCTTTTCGACAAAGTGGTTCATACAAAAATTCAGTCTGAGCGAAAACCCCGGTCTCAGTCGCTAAACGAGATGCTAGCCATGGATGATGGAGGATTCGATTACCTGAGCTCCCCCAAAACCAAGGAGATCATATGCGCGGAAATAAGATCGCGGCATGAAAGAAGTTGCTCTGTCGACAACGGAGGCGATGATTCAGTAACATGCAGTTCCCACCCAACGCCGGTGGCACCACCAATGAGGCCCTACGATGTGAATGGAACTTGCAAGGATGAGGCTGCTCTCAAGGTAGTAGCACTTATGCCGAGCAAGCAGAAGGGGAACACCAACTTGCTGAAAAGGATTCTGGCAGGAAGGAGAAAGGAAGCCATGACCAAGCCAAATGTCGTTGCGACTGCTTAGCCTCCATGGATGATAGATTGCCCCTTCTCCGGTTTAAATTAAGTGTGGCCGTGGATGATGGATTGCCCTCTTCAGGTGTAAATTAAGTGTGGCCGATTGGCACTTGAGCTGTGTCGTTTTGATCACGTTGGTAGTAAGAACTAAGAACAGTGCAGTGTATATGTAACATGCGGTATGTATTAGCGTGATTTGCAATGTTTCCGCAACCATTACACTGTTGCTTGAGCTTATGAATCTATCTCTGCTTTGGTTTACCGTGCAAGTGAACAGCAAATTCTACTTCTAGTTATGATAGATCTCTGGAAGACGGCTGGTTTATTGGAGTGTGTTTTTGTGCCTATCCCACCCAGAGGAGGATCGGCAGTAGCAGCATTGCCCTAGTTTTGGAGGATTTTGAAAAGTTCTGCACCGAAGCGGGGAGAGAAATTCAGAGTTTCGGAGACTGACCTCTCATCTTGATCGTGTGCTCGGTGTCGCGGACACGGACGAGCGCGGGGGGAGACTCTCCTGGGTCGTCGGCGGTCGCGCGCGCGTGATTCCGCGGTGGTCGCGCGCCGGCCGGGGTTTCGTGCGGGCGAGAGGGGCGGGGCGCAGGCGGCGGAGGGGATCGGTTTGGGCGGCGGTGGTCGGCGCCTCAGCGGGGGCGCTCGATGAATCGGCTGCGGACTTGCCCGGTATCGGAGGGGAGAAAGCGTGGTTGGGCCTTCGGAAACCGCTGGGTTTTGGGCTGCGTATCGCTGGCAGCGCGCGTGGTTGGGCCGTGGAGGCCGGTTTGATTCCCTCTGCCCTCGCATGCTTGGGCCAACAACGCTTTGATACTGGGCCTCTGTTTGGAGGCCCAACTATGAATCAAGTTCAAAGTTCAAAACTGGCCAAGATTTGTTTGGACCTAGTTTAAAGTGCGAGGTGAAAGCTAAGTCCCCTTCAAAAAATAGCACTCCGATGCAAAATTGTTACGAGTATTTAGGCTGTGTTCGTTGGTAGAAGTTGGGAAATTCTCCCATATACAAGAAAAAACGGAACAGTGAATTGACACGTGATTAATTAAGCATTAGCAAATAAACTTTAAAGTCGATTGATATGATATTTTAAAACAACTTTTTATAAAAAAAACACAATGTTTAGCAGTTTGGAAAACGTGCGCGCGAAAACCGAGGAGAAGAGGTTGGTAACATGGACAATAGAAATATATAGTAGCGCAGCTGCATTCTTGTCACATATTTTCAAATGTCATTTTTATGGTTCTTGGTTAATTTTTTAATTCAATACAGAAGTTTTGAGATAGTTTCGTATAACTTAAGTTGAAAGTTTCATATGTGTTGCAGCAGGGCTAAACACCGCATCACCTATTGGACCGAAAAATACGGTTTCTGATACCCACATGGTAGGTTTTAACGCAAGGCAAATATTCCCTCCGTTTCAAATGTTTGACACGTTGACTTTTTAGTACGTGTTTCACCATCGTCTTATTCAAAAATATTTAAGTAATTATTTATTTTTTTCATATCATTTGATTCTTGTTAAATATACTTTCATGTACACATTAGTTTTACATATTTCACAAATTTTTTAATAAGACGAACGGTTAAACATGTGCTAAAAAGTCAACGGTGTCAAACATTTTGAAACGGGGAGAGTACTTCTCAAGCCTTCATGATAGGTGAATAGGAGGCGATCATGTCATCAGATGCAAAGGTTGGCCAGCCAGGAGAACAATGTTCGAGCACACCGCAAGAAAACACATACTATTCGATAAGGGGGAAAGGGAACTTGACGATTACACCAGGACAAGAAATATTCTAAAAAAATGTCACGGGGATCGCTTCAAACCAACTTCACAAACTGACGCCAATAGTCTTGGGGACCACTCAAAAGTACAAATACATATATATGTTCTCAACTATTTTAGGGTACTTATAGTAACTTCTCGTGTGTCATTGGGTATGTTTTTAGCTTCATTGTAGAGCTAGAGGCTATATAAGCCGGTCCTATCCTGTAGCAAGACACGGAGCATATTCATATCAATAACCACATCATATAACAATGATTACATTTTGAGTTCGTGAGTTCGTCTTGTCCTTAGAATAAGTAGGAAAAGGAGTATTAATTTTTTTCCTACCCCTGATTCAAGAGGAAGAAAGAAGTATCCTGTGGCACATAGCTGTGCTAATTAGCAATCGTTCATGCGTTTGAGATACTCGTGAACGGTGAACCGTGATATGCCTCTGCATTACTCAGATGAATGGAACACAAATAATACTCGGATAAACATCAACGATACTACTCCGATATAACGAGAGTTGCTCCCACACAAAAGAACTTTGTAGTACAGAAGCATGGACGACGAACCCCATTTCATCACACATGAAGGACCCAAGCCGACCTACCTACAGGCTACATTCTCTGCACAGTAAAAAGGTTACTTCAGCAGCGAGGGGCCCCTGCGCAAGCAGAGCACGAGCGGCGGTACACACAGGACGGGACCTGCCGCTCCTGCGACACGGCCCATATGCATCGCATCATGGGCGCCACCACCTGCATCATCCGTCGTCGTTTTCCAAGCGCACGTCCATGCGCCCGAGCCGGCCGGCCTGCCCCTGCCTCGCTCTCCTCTGCTTTGACGAAAGAAAAGGAAAGCCGGCCACGCTGCCCACTGTGGGAGTCTCGGACAAAGACGACAAAAGCGGTAGGCACCGCATTCGCATGCACCATACCTCCCCACCCCGCGGCTTGGCTGATCACGGCGCGGCCCCCGCTCCGCTCCGGTGACTGGACACGGCCGCCGCCCCGGCCCGGGCGCACACCGCACAGGCGGGCGGGGGCCAATGACGCCATGCGGTGCATACGCTGCGACTCGCTGAAGCCTTTGCCTCCCCTGCTCTGCTACTGCTACTGCTACTGCTAGGCAGCTGCGCGGGATCGTCTTTTGATTTCCTCATCAGGCGGCGTGCAATGCCTTGGCCTCACGCGCGTGTCTTTCTCACACCTTTCGTTCGTTCGCTCGTAGGCGCCACCGTACGTCTCATCTCCCGTTCGTTGAGAGAAATTCTGCCCACGAGCGCGCGTGGACGATCCACACCGCGCGCCGTCCGGCCCCTGAGATCGGTCGCTTTTCCGCCCCTTTTTTTTCTGGGTATTTTGTTGTTCAAAGAGCACAACATCAAAGCAGAGGAAACTGTTTGTCTAAGCAAGGGCAACTGTTTATCTATAAGCAACGCGTTCCGCGTGTAGCTGATAGCGCGGCCGTACCGTACGTGCATGTGACAAAGTACAACTTGCGAGTTTGCAGGTTTTGCAGCCCTCAATCTAAGTGGTACAAACACAAAACAGGGTATGTATACTTCTGTCAGCCTCACCCTTTGACCAGCTGGATGAATGCGGCGACTGCGTGCATTAGAAAATATTAGGGCTGTTTTGGTTTGATGCTAAAATTTGCCATACCAAATAGTTGGCACTTTAAATAGTACCTTGTAGATGTTTGGATTGATACCAAAATCAACTCTACCGATTTGGTACTACCAATGATGGTAGGGCACCAAACCAAATGAGTCCTTACTAATATATACACGAGTATGGATTTTCATCTCTTAAGAGAAGATATTCTTTTTTCATATCAACTAAATAGTTAAAAAAAATTGACAGCATAAATTAATATAAAATAAAAAATTCCACATATATGCAAGGCTAAATCCAATTTCTCCAACTTGCAACAAAAGGACAAATTACACTGAAAATAATTAACGCACATTTACAATTATATTTGTTATTTTATTACAACATGTAGAAGTTGATTTTGAACTGGCTTATTCGTAAAGTGATATATTTCATATTAATCTATATTATCATTTTTTTAAGAACAATTAATTGACTATTTAGATGATATGTAATAAATCAATGGATATTCTCTTAAGGGATGAAAGCACTTTTGTATATATACATAGAAATTTAGGTTGGTCAATGTGTCCATCTCCTGCAGTCAAGAAAATTGTTGCCAATTGTTTAAACCACATTATCTGTACATAAGGATTAGTTACAGTCATATACTCCTACAGAACTTCATTCAGTATGTCTTTGTTGATATATATACTCCTACAGAACTTCATTCAGTATGCCTTTAGTAGTAAGTATGCAGCAACAGTGCCATACAAGCTCTGACACACTCTAAATTATTGTCATAGGAAGCATGTTTTACGCAATTATGAGTATGATGTCACTCTAGATGTTTAAAGGAGGGGACGAGGAGTGTATAAAGCTGGAGTCGAAGGGCTGCTCACTTGCTCAGGCCATGGTATAATTGGCTCATAAAGCCTGAAACAAGCGTAGGCTACAAGCATAGAAATGATTTTGCAGTGTGCAAAATATGTCAGGCCCTGAACTTCTCACTTTATGATTCTATCAGAAAGTACTACCTCCGTTTTTTTATGATGCCGTTGACTTTTTTCAAATGTTTGACCATTCGCCTTATTTAAAAAATTTTATGCAAATGTATAAGATATAAATCACACTTAAAGTACTATGAGTGATAAAACAACTCATAACAAAATAAATTATAATTACATAAATTTTTTGAATAAGACGAATGGTCAAACATGTGAGAAAAAGTCAACGACGTCATCTATTAAAAAACGGAGGTTGTACTTTGTATTGCGTACTACGTACTGGTTTTTCGCTTATGAAATGGATTAATTACCTGCAAAACACTGTATTATGGATTCACCTATACCTTGATTAAGCCGACATACTTATGTAAAACCAAACAAAGTGGCCAGACCTGCTTAGCTGTCGAGTGTTCAGCTGTTCAATATCAAACACGCTTACACGCGGCCGGATTACACGCGCTTTCTTCCACGTGTTAACAGAGCTTAATTAAGAATCATAATGAAAACCTAATGTGCCGAACTTTACTGATTCACGGGTCCCCCTAAAAGTCTCCGATGTCATGATCTCAATCTATGTCCACGATATTGTTAAATTATTCACCTGATGACTTTATTATATTAGTCATTTTTACTTGCTATTTAGGACACCACTGCATGCAAAACTGTAAACTCTACACATCTTTAACCATTACCTGTTTCCGAGTGATGTATCCATAGAAAAACATTAACTATGATTTATGCTATTTTAATTCACTTAAAATCACTAATATATTAAGTTGAAATATATCCATAAGACTCTATCAAATCAA
Organism: Oryza longistaminata; assembly: GCA_009805545.1. Classification (NCBI taxonomy): domain Eukaryota; kingdom Viridiplantae; phylum Streptophyta; class Magnoliopsida; order Poales; family Poaceae; genus Oryza; species Oryza longistaminata. The sequence goes on from CM020181.1 coordinate 29,411,191, forward strand.
ATTTATGTAAATATTTTTACAGATAGATCTACTTGATGATTTTTCATATATCAAAAAATTATCTGAAAAGGCGATCCTCATACTAAAACAAAAAGAACGAATATGTGTTTTTAAATAATAAAAACTGTTTAACCGCCGCGTGACCAGAATTATATGTTTTTGTTATCGAGGGATCAGTGATATGTTGGAAAAAATATTGTTTTTTATTATATATTTGTTCCTAGATACTAGTTAGTTTATCTCAATACCAATATTAATTGGTTTTGCATAAGAAATAGTATGCTTGATATATATATCTATGTCCATCATATAGCGTAATAAATTAACAAAGACGCATGCCGTTTTCCTTAATTTTTGGATAACAATTTTGCTTAATAAAACGTCGACAAGTTTTCCGTTAGAAAAAACTTGATTTTTCCATCGTCTGATTTGCATTAAGATTTGTGCTAGCACGGATATTCCATAAAAAAGGACTACTAAACCCGATGGATAATACATGCACCTTTTATTTCCATTAAGTAAAAAAGGGGCCGTCGTCAATAATCTCCAAGTACGCTAGCTAGCTAGTATTTCAATTAGTTTTTAATGTATGATATTGTTTATTTTGAGATATATGTTTGATCATTCATATTATTAAAAAACACAACTATTATTTATTTTATTTTTTTCATTGAAGGTACAACATAACTTGTGTTTTTCGTATCTACACACAAAAGATAAATAGTCAAACAAGTATGTCGTCCAAAAATCAACGACGCCATATTTAAAAAAACGAAGGGAGTATGAAATGATGTTATGAAATTGACGTGACTTGTCGATATATGAACATGTACTTAATTGTTTGAGTTTTTGACCTTGCAAAAATAGCAATTACCCTTACATGCCTGGATGATGTCATACATATGAATATATGATGAGTACGTATATCAATAACCGGTGGTGAAATGCATGCGCGTGTGTAAACCCTAATTAGCATATACAAACCTTGCATATACACAGTTTGCGTGATCTCTACACCATGCATGCATGTATGAGCAACTGCTAATTCCAGTTTGGAACTACTGATTATATTCTTCCGATCAAGCACCCCGGCCACAACACAATGCATTATATGTTCAAAGCAATCCAAACACACGATCGACCAACTACAACACAATGCACACGCAAAGACGAGGGAATTTAATTTCCACAATCAACATCAACCCGGCCAATCCATGATGATACCATGCGTGACAGACGATCGACGGAGTATACATATATGCACATGCAGCTAACTAAGCTTTTCCCTGAGGATGCAACGGGAAGAGCTCCAGGGTCACATCGTCGTTGCAGCCGCCGGCCGCCTCCTTCGCCACCACCGCGTCGCCATCGCCGACGCCGTCACCCCACGCCTTGCACCGCCGCTTGCAGCTCGCCAATCCGTCGTCCACTTCCTTCTCCTTCTTCTCCGCTGCCTCCTACACACGAAAATCTAGCTATTAGCCGGGCAGAAGTGTCTGCAGATTCATGGAATAATTAATTAATTCTTGGTTAGTTGATTACTTTGGTTTCGTTAGCGGTAGCGGGCGGCAGCAAGGAAGAGTCGAGCGTGCTGAGGGTGAGGAGGGCGGCGCGCTTCTGCTTCTGGCGCTCGCGGGCCTTGTGATTCTGGAACCAGTAGAAGACGTTCTTGCCCTCGATCCGGCCGTACTTGCCGAGCTCCTCCGTGATTCGCTCGATCTGGACGGAGTTCGGCGTCCGCATCCCGCCGCGGTACAGCATCTCCAGCACCTTTATCTGCTCCGCCGACGGGTTCCACCTCGTCGTCCCCGCCGCCGGCACCTGCACCTGCAAACCAAATATATACACGATCATGAACCTGATCGATCGATCGATCAAGAACAAGTATATGGTTTGATGTGTCTGACAGTGTAGTTGAGCAGCTTGGAAGCGTTTCTGGCGCGAGGGACGACGAAGTCCGGCGGCGCGATCATCGTCTTCCTTGGCTCCGGCAGCGAGATCTTGGGCGCGAGCGGGCGGAGGCATTTGAAGGAGAAAGCAGGGAAGGCGGCCGATCCGGGGATCGACGACGGGGAGATGGATGGTGGCGCCGGAGACGACGAGGACGACGACGCTTTGTGATCCAGGTAGGCCACATGCAGATGGTGAAGCCTCATTGTGTAATGTCGCAGTTTAACTCAAAGTTAGCTCTAGCTTTGAATTGTATGGGAATTGGAAGAAGAGAGATTAGATTGTTGCAGCTAGGGCTAAGCGAGCAAGCGTGATCTTGGCGCGTTTTTATACGGGGAGAAGGCGATAAAGCTAGGCAGCGAGGGTTTGAGTGTGTTTTGTGTGAGATATCGAGGTAACAGTCGAGAATTAAAGGCGTGCCCTTTCATGGGGGCGACAGGGAATGTGTAGATTGGTGATGAAAGGCGTCAGCATTCGTAAAATCGTAATCATCAAATTCACGAAAAAGCGGGCGCTGTAATAAAGGTAAAAATTCTCCCTCGCATGGAGCTAAAGCTCCCCTGTTTCACCTTTCCTGTCGAAATTCATGACGACGACTGACAAGAAATATATGGGAAAACTAATCTTCCTTTACAATGCCTTTTAAAGCAAGCGTGAATGTGTGATTTGTGAATACCAATCGAATTCCAGTTACTTGTACATTGACCTATAGCTTTTTTTTAGAGAGAAAAGTGATGTTTTAGCTAATTAATACAGTTTTTCCTCGTAAAGATGTGAGCTTGCTAAAGAGTAGCTAGCTACAGTGAGTTATGTTCTCAGTTTTGTATATTTAGTTTACTGCTAATTGCCTGCTTTAACGACTTGACCTGATCAATTAAGATCTGACCAGGTATTTGGCCATCATAAATGTAGTTACATATTATTGCTCCAGAATATAAAAAAATATCTTTGTTATATGTATACTATATATGGTCTAGTATATATGAAGCTCGATCTGATCGACTCATATAGTCATATCTCAAATGAAATATTTATGAACTTTGTAGTGTGTTAAAATTACAGTCTTCGTCTGACAAGTAATTACCCTGCTTACTTGCTGTCTGCTAGTCTGAATGCATTGCATATTGTGTGCTATTCTCTCTATAACTAGCTAGCTAGTCACAACTCCATCTATATATACCTGCATATATGATTGCGCATGATCATATAGACCTAGCTAGAAGCAAAGCAAAGCAAAACACAGAAAAGTATATTCCTGTCCGCAATCTCTAAGATCGATTTGCCATATATATATCTGCTCTATATATTTAGCTAGGTTAGCCGCAGGCAGAGAGGGGGCTATCGATGAGGAGACCATCAAAAACCTCCATATCTGCCATCAAGTGAAGCGGCAACATGCTAGTATATATGATTGGCAAAGCATGCAAACGAAAGCGAGACCCAGAATGATTGATGCTGAGGTTGACCTCGGAGTTAGCGCCTCCATATATCGTTGAACTTGCAACAGGATACTGCACATCAACAGAGCCATGGCTCTCCAGAGTCCAGACCTCCAGTACGCACTGAAAAAATATTCCTCCTCACTGCATATGTAGCAGCAGTAGTCTGTAATCTCTATGAACACATTACATGTAGGAGTACACAACATGGCTTTCCTGAAACCCTGATAAAAGAGTCCCCCCCGGGCAATATATCAGCAAAAGCAGCAGTACTATCTGCAGGTAAGAGCAGGTACAATAGCAGGCTATAAGCCAGCTATAAACATATTTTAAAGAGATAAAGGAAGAGAGAGAATAGCAGCGGGCTACAGATCTGTAGCCAGCTGCAGCACGGACTCCAAGATGTAATGTGTGTATGACAGGTAGGACCAAGTATTAATAGTATAGTAAGCAACTATTGTATGAATTGGCTATAGAAAATTTGGAGCTAGTAGTGGGCTGCACTATTGACCTTGCTCTAAGTAAAGCCCATCATCCCAGAGCTAAGCTAATGATACAGAGAGTGACACACATCATTCTCGTGCAAAAGTTGCTGGGTACAGTCAGGAAAACGAGGTGCATGCTTCCTTGCAAAATAACATATTTTACTGTTTAGTTACAGCAAATCATCAGGATCCATAGATCGATCGATCGATAAGCTTAGCTTGTGGCATGGACTACACTGGTCCTGTGTCCTTGGTCACACTGGTCATCACGTACTCAGGCTTAGATAGCTTTAATTTGTAGTGTCATTCAGCTAGAGCCTCCCATGCCAATGTCCATTGCCTGCAGGGGAGTGTCTGTCGTCTCTACACACCATGCATGGTGCAATGCAAGTGACACACCATGCAATGTCGGGGGCCGTCAAATCGGTCGGTCTTTTGCTCCTCAGCAGCAATGATACAACAAGGCTGCGACGCGTTAGAGGCCCATCGATCAGAACAGGGAATGCATGAGCTACTTTTCGGTGGAATTTCAGTGGCCAGCGAGAAGAGAATGAGCTGAACCAGACATATCCATGTACGTACGTACGGCCTCCGGCGATCTCTGACACGCATGCAATTGCAATTGCAAATTGTTGCAATGCATATATATATACATAGTCGTCGTACGTTGTAGTAGCCAGGCGTGTACGTATGGATATGCACGATGGGATTAATGAAAAGATTTTGGCAATCCCGGTAAAGGCACACTGGGTGAAAGGCCAAAAGCCCGGAAAAGAGAAAAAGGCGGCCATGGATGGCCAGACTGCGTGCCGAGAGATCAGTGAAAGCGCCAAGCTGGTCGCCGGCGCTGGCGACTTGGCGGTGTGGGGGAGACTACTACACCACACCACACGCACCAGCGCGCGACGACGAACGGTAGGCGAAAAGCTACCAGCTTATTACTGCATCCATCGCGCAAACAGCGAGCGCGCTAGCTGTGAAATCGTCAGGGACCAGTTTAGTACTCTGCACATCTCTGCAGGCTCATGCTGCGTCTTGTCTGAATAATCTCGCAATGTACGTAACGTAAGTACAGTACAGTGAATCAGTGATGCTGTTGATCGATCTACGTACACCGGCATCGGGACTTGCTTTTTCTTGGGGGGGTTTGATCGATCGAGTAGATCGCGCCACGCGATGCTGTGAAATCGGGGAGATTTGGCATGCACCGGCCTCCTTGCTCGCGGTAATCATCACAGATTCACCATGCCGCTGTCAACTCAGGGCAATATCTTAATCCACGAGCGTAACAACGAGATGAGATCTACTGATCGATTTATTTGTTGGAGCTAGATTTACTACTACTAGATTTGATAAGAGCAAGGATAATAGTGGGCTATATGCTTATGTGGAAGAGAGAGATAAACAAAAGTGGGGAGTGATGGCTCTCATGCAAGAGCTAACTGCATACAAACTCCAAGAAATATGCATTAAATTCATGGTGAGAGAAAGAGAGAGGATGAAGAAAATAAAGATAACCTTATAGCCAACCTACTATACATGTTAGCTTTAACATTGACTAATAGTAAGTAGTGAGCTCTACTATTAAACTTGCTCTAAGTGTACAACTATGCATTGATCGACATGTTCCATCGATCGAGGTGGACAAATTAAAGTAGAAACAGTAATCCAGCAGTGCTTGTTCGTCAAATCCACTCGGGTCCCATGCCATGTCTAGTAAGTAGTCTAAGTACACAGCACGGTTTGACCGTGAGTTCTTAACAAGCTTTGCTACTAGTTGTTTCTTGGGCATTCTGAAACCGTTCATTTTAGATCTAACGGGTGACGTTGATATTGGTTCATGCCGTATCCTCCCTTCGTCCCGGAATATACCAACTTAGAACCGAATGTGAGGGCA
>CM020181.1:29417206-29430299 GCA_009805545.1 Oryza longistaminata
CCGCCGAGGTGTCTCAGCGACGCCGGCGGAGTCGGTCGTCCGCTCCGAGTCGTGCCGCACACCTGGGCGCCCCATCCAGAGCTGCCCTCCGGCGCCTGCCCGCGGGGTGACAGACCGACAGCTTGGGCCTGGACGGAGGGCGGGTCGCTGGAAGTCAGTGTGTCGATCGGTTGGCGCGCTCTCCGGTCCAGTGCGTGCCCGTTGAGCTCGCCGTGTACGCGCGCTGGCGCTGGGGCTGCTGCGCCGGGGTGGTGGCCGCGCGCCGGCCGCACCGCCACTCGCGCCGCTCCGCCAACACCAAGCTATCGCCTGCTCTGGCGCCTGCTACCTCTTCCCCCTCCGCAAGAAGAACGAAAAAGAATAAGTGAAAAAAAAGAAAAGAAAGAATAAAGAAAGATGACGCTGACATGTGGGCCCTATATTTTTCCTTCTCACTTACACTGTGAGTCCCAACATATTTATTATTTATTTATTTATTTCTGACTAGGATGCCACGGTCAGCGAAACCAGACATTTTGTAATGCTTGGGAATATTTTTTGAACAGTTTTAACATAGTCGCGGGATTCCAAACATTTCTGATATTGCGGTTTGGGAAGACGACCGACGTACAATATGAGGGATCGTTAGATGACTTATTCCTTGATAGCGATTGCCAAAACTTTCTGATGGGTCTATTCTGGGCCGAAAGCTTTCCTCCGCAAACATTACTAGTATTGGGCTGAGCTTCAGGCTCCATCGATTGTTCCTTTATTTGGATACGTCTAGTTTTGGTTGCCTACGGGGAATAAGTCTACATTAACTCCCTTAACTATGGTTTGAATCTAATCCTTATCCCTAAACCATAATACTCACTGACTGGGATTAGAGTGAAGGTGGACTTATTCCTGGCTACGGCGATGGAAGAAATTACTAATGGGCTGCTGGTAGCTCCAGTAGAACAGGGAGATGGGCCTGCGGCCTGCCAATACAGGACAGGGTGCGACGCACGCGTCGTTCATTTTTTCAGTTTTAGGCCTTCTTTAGCTGGGGAAAATTTTTGGGTATGTTTGTTTTGCATATGTAGCAAAACCTCATGATTCTACTGAATTTCAAATTTATATAAACAAGAAAATCATTCGGAATCATCAGATGGCGACGAAATGCTAATTAACTCAATCGAAACATGCAGATTCAGTTTCTCGTAGTTCTTCAATATACATCGTTTCATCAAGCTTTTTTTTTTTTAAAAAAAAATCCAGGGTCATGGAGGAGCTAGCTAGGAGCCGCAGCTGACAAATGCAGCAAGAACAGAACAGAAGGATTTCTTAATGTGCAAGATCAAAATGAAGAAAGCAGCAAGCTAACTATCTATGATAAACACTTGAATTTCCCACTGACAATAGTGATTCCGAGAAACCAACCGGAGGACGCATTCGATCGGATCACTCGACAGTGCAGAGCGCGCCATGATCAGTACGAGATGCCGACGAGGGCAACCATGGTGTAGGCGACGAGCTCCTCCCGCGACCTCCGCTCGCCTGGCGACAACGACGACGAGCGCCCGTAGCCAGACAGCTGCGGCAGCTGCACCCTGCGCCGCCCGCTCAGGAACATCCGCATCTCGCCGGCGAGGAACTCCGCCCCGCCCCGGAGCGCGACGCAGACGCGCGGCAGGTGGCGCGCCAGCGGCAGCACGAGGTTGAACGGCCACACCAGGAACGAGTACTGCAAGAACGCCTGCAGGAACCCGCCGCCCGCCGCCGCCGCCGCCGCCGCCGGCACGGCGAGAAGCACCACGTGAACAGCCATCTCGATCTCCAAACTCCGAGCCTCTCCAGTTTAGTTTCCACCACCACTGCCGCGCGCTTACATATGTGCGGGCCGTCGTGGCGTGCGCGTGGCCTAGCTACCGGCCGTCTGCCTCGGCCATGATGCCGATCAGCGTGGTGGTGGTGCTCTGCGCGCTACAGAAAGGGCCATGGCTTGGAGTGGGTGATGCCTGATCGATACCTTGCTTGCTGATGGAGAGATGCTTTTATAATTGAATCCGATCGGATGACGGATCGGCTCGATCGCTTGACAGGTTTGGTAACTGTTAACCCAAACCCTCTAGTACCGGTTATAAAACCAGTCCCAATAACATGTGAGAGATCGTAATGTGAAAGAAAGTCATACAAAATTCAAACGTAACGACAACACCGAGACATAATATTTGATAAGGGAGTTTAACTGTAGTGATTACCGATGTTCTTTTTCGATCCAGTATAATTACAGTGTGCCTAGGTCTAAGATAAAAGTCCAACTTCACTATTATCCTACTACTTATTACTACATGTTTTAGTAGTTAACTGTAATCGATTTTATACACATAACATATTCAACACATTAACCCTTTACACAAATTTTTGCACGGCCGGCCGCCCGGCCGGAGACCTCTCGTTGTTGCTTGCGTTTGTCCAAGTTTGGCGTAACGGCGAAATGGAATTAGTGAGAGACACTGTGTCGGGAGATAGAGAGATTTTGGCATGGGCCAACCAGCCATTGGCATCGATCTGGAATTTACCTTTCTGGGGGAGAAAGTAATGACACTGCCTGATTGCTTGCTGGCCGTACGCACGCTTTTGTTCTAGTCTGAACTGAACTGTACCGACCAGCTTTACATCCACATGCACTCACTACTTTAGCAGTGGTTCCATGTCCAAGGTCACTGAAGCCTGGCCTCTTTTTTCATTTGGATTATTAGGCGTATTATTACGGTAAATTATTACTACTACACCACACCACACGCACCAGCGCGCGACGACGAACGGTAGGCGAAAAGCTACCAGCTTATTACTGCATCCATCGCGCAAACAGCGAGCGCGCTAGCTGTGAAATCGTCAGGGACCAGTTTAGTACTCTGCACATCTCTGCAGGCTCATGCTGCGTCTTGTCTGAATAATCTCGCAATGTACGTAACGTAAGTACAGTACAGTGAATCAGTGATGCTGTTGATCGATCTACGTACACCGGCATCGGGACTTGCTTTTTCTTGGGGGGGTTTGATCGATCGAGTAGATCGCGCCACGCGATGCTGTGAAATCGGGGAGATTTGGCATGCACCGGCCTCCTTGCTCGCGGTAATCATCACAGATTCACCATGCCGCTGTCAACTCAGGGCAATATCTTAATCCACGAGCGTAACAACGAGATGAGATCTACTGATCGATTTATTTGTTGGAGCTAGATTACTACTACTAGATTTGATAAGAGCAAGGATAATAGTGGGCTATATGCTTATGTGAAAGAGAGAGATAAACAAAAGTGGGGAGTGATGGCTCTCATGCAAGAGCTAACTGCATACAAACTCCAAGAAATATGCATTAAATTCATGGTGAGAGAAAGAGAGAGGATGAAGAAAATAAAGATAACCTTATAGCCAACCTACTATACATGTTAGCTTTAACCTTGACTAATAGTAAGTAGTGAGCTCTACTATTAAACTTGCTCTAAGTGTACAACTATGCATTGATCGACATGTTCCATCGATCGAGGTGGACAAATTAAAGTAGAAACAGTAATCCAGCAGTGCTTGTTCGTCAAATCCACTCGGGTCCCATGCCATGTCTAGTAAGTAGTCTAAGTACACAGCACGGTTTGACCGTGAGTTCTTAACAAGCTTTGCTACTAGTTGTTTCTTGGGCATTCTGAACCGTTCATTTTAGATCTAACGGGTGACGTTGATATTGGTTCATGCCGTATCCTCCCTTCGTCCCAGAATATACCAACTTAGAACCGAATGTGAGGGCATGTCCAAATTCATAGTACTAGGAAAAGTCCAATCTAATCCTAGGTTGCTATATTCTGAAATGGAGGGAGTACTTTTCAGGCTGTGGGCCAACTCGGCCCGCAAGATAATCCGTTCGCAACGCTAGTAGGCCAAAAGCCTGCTTTCCATCATTTGCGTTTGTCCTGTATATGGGCCTAACTTAGAAGGCTGCCACTGATAGCGGGAATAAGTTCACCTGACATCCCTCAATTGTATGCCACTGTTTGAGATCCCCTAACCGCTTTACCAGAATGTGTACCCTAAACAATGTAAAACCGTCCAAAAAAAAGTCCCAAGATAGTATAGATGTCTAGTTTCGCTGACTTAGCATCCTAGTCAACAAAAAATAAAAACAATTATGTGGGCCCCACATTTAAGTGCGAAGGAAAAAATGGGCCCACATATCAGCATCATCTTCTTCCTTTCGCTTTTTTTTTTATTCTTCTTTTCTTTTTTTTTCACTTCTTCTCTTTCGTTCTTCCCGCAGAGGGGGATCAGGAACGGGTGGCTAGAGCAGGCGAAGCGGCGACAGCGGATGGAGATGGGGAGAAGTAGGCGTCAATGACTTCGTGCCGCTTGGCCTCGTCGGCGGACGCGGCGGCTCCGGGCGTGAGCGGAGCAGAGAGGCCGGGGACGCGGAGCAAAGGGGGCAGGGGCGCGGTAGACGAGCGGCAGCCATCTCCGAGCCCTGCAGCGCCGCTTTCGCATCGAACTTCGAGACCGCATCCGAGGGTAGAGGAGGAAGAAGGGAGATGTATGGGGGAAATGGGGTGGAAGAAGTGGCATGGAGGCTGACATACAGGGGCTTTTAAACCTATTTGCCACTCTACGCGATGTTCGCTTAACATTTGCATCACTACAATCACATGAATGCCACATGTACGATACGACACTCATGCAGCGCGCCCATGTCATTGACAGGGTGTGGCAAAGCGTTAATTGCCATGCACCTCACAAGAGTGCAATAGTTAATTTCCCGGCTGAACATATGGGATCGTTTGTCATACGAGCTTATAAATGGATATACGTAGAATGGAAGAAGAGGCTAGTTGAGAAGTACAAATAACAGAGTTTTTGCACTTGCTAAAAATTAGATGGAAGGAGTTGGCCAATAAGATATTTGGATGACTCTAGATGTGGAGAGACACGTTAAAGATGCTCTCATTCGGTGAAGCACGATGATACTCGTATATCGCATCGTGATGTCCGACTCGGTTCAATGCTGGCAATAGATGGCAATCTTCCACAGGGCCAAACTACGGCATAGCCTGACACCTGACGCACAACGCAGCTTCGGTCGTATGGCAGAAAATCTTTGTAGACCGAGCACATACTGTCTCAAACACTATCCGCGTGGCAAAGAGATACATGGATGGCTAAGTGTAAAGTAATGACAGACTCACCATCTCGCTATTTCACTTTTGTAGACTGTAAGACAAGATATCAATTTGTAGAATAATATTATTTAAGATATGGACTTGTGGTTATAGACGCACGGATCGGCGGTGTGTGTCTGGTTAACTGGTTAAATACTTTATCGCGCTCCTCTCTTCTCCTCGGGCCGGCCCTCTCGAATTAGCCAGAGGAGGCGCCTCCTCGTCACTACAAGGGTGAGTATGGCATGACAGGCGGAGGGGCGATCCGCTAGTCTTCCAGTTGACAGTTTGTTCTGTGTGGCCGGCGTGTATGTACATGAGGCTACCGGCCGGTGATGGAGCTAAGGGAGGCCACGGACCTGGCCTGTGTATCATACCGGTCTAGCGGATAGGCGCCCGCCAGACGAGAGACGATATTCTCGTGCGGACTCAGGTTCCTCAGGAGACCTAACCTCGTTTCTCGCAGACAGGCAGCGCCCCGACGACAGGAGCGAGTAGGAGTCACGCTCACTCTCGCGCTCGGAAGACAGTGTAGGCTCGCGCACGCCGAAGGACGCGAGAGAGTTGACGCGGCTCGCTGGGTTCGAGGCGCCGACGCGAGCGGCGCAGACGCGGTAGTGTGCCAGCGATGCGGGTGTTACCCAGCGCGCGGTCAGTTGTTTCAGACCAGGTGGGGCGCAGGCGGTTTTGTGGCAAAGCGCCTGAAGAGAGGCGTGCGGGTGAGATGGAGGCGAGAAGTGTTCGCCATTCGGTGTTTGTTGAGGACATAAACATGTTGTTTTTATATATATGAAAAGTTGGCTTAAAAAATCAAAGTTAGTCTATTTTTTTTTAAAAAAATTACCTAATACTTAATTAATCTACGTGCTAATGGGACTGCTCCGTTTTCCTGTGGCCCACAGTGTGTTACTGATATGCACAGAGTTTCGCATCGCACTTTGTTATCATATATGCCCACATGGTCGTTTCCCCGCAATATTTTTGTCGATTCAAGGTACATGTGCTGGCTTTTCTCGCGTTCGAGCGGCCACTTTCGGATTGATTTTTGGGCTTTCGGAAATTACCCTGGCTGATTTGGGATCGCATTTGATCTGTAGATAGATCACTCACTGTGCCATGATTGAACTCATCCAAAATCCAATCGATGAACTGAAACGGCAAGTTTTTCCATCGTGACGTGCAAGCATACTTGTTCCTCAATCATGCCTGCACAGATAGCTACGTTCGTTGTACGTTATAAAGATGTTAATTCAGACAACAGGGACATTCAGCTGTAGAAAAAAGACGATAATGTACTGGAATACACTGAATGTTTACTGAAATTCGTAGAAACTGTAACGGAAAACGAAGTAACTCTGCCACGTGTTACGCTGTTTTTTTGTGGTGTCATCTCGTCTTCAAGGCTTCAATGATCCTGACGCTGCAAGCAACAAAAGATGAAGGGTGATGGCTGGAATGATTGGAAGCACAAATACTGCCGCCGTGCAGGACCAGCTGTGGCGCAGGACAGAATGCACGGTGTACACTCCATAATGCTGTATGCCACGATATATTGCTACAGATCAAGTGATCACTCCTGAATCAAGCTTTTGTGTGTCGCTGAGATAGCATTATGGCATGGCATAGTGGCCGGCTTGCCGAGCCGGGACCGGATAAATCAAGGTAACTGCCTGTGATACAAGTGCAGTTATCTTCCCATGAAGGTTTATTATGTAGCCAGAGTTGAATGAAGGATAGGAACTCGTAGAAACCAATTTTTGTGAAATACTCGCCTCTATCCAAGATTGACGTTTTATGGATTGTCAAGCAATTTAGATACAGATAAAAATGATCAAGTTACCCTTATTCTGGCCCTGTTCAGAGGACTTGGCTGCTCTGAATGGCTGCAAGCTGCAGCTGGTTTGCACTACCGCAGCGCGCCGCGCTGCGGCAACTAGCTCAGCCGAACGCACCCTCTATTTAATATGTGTGGGTCGTTATTTCAGTGCTGTTTTAATTTAGGCAGGAATTAAAGTGAACATGTACACATGTTATACTTATGTTGAAAGAGCTTTTGTGGGACATTTTTTAAGATGTAAAACGATATTTTTGCGGACAGAGAGAGTAGTATAAAGACAAAGTACACCCAAATCAGAACTGGTCTAATGCATCCTAGGATGACGCGCATTGTATGCCCGATCTGATCGTCTATAGTAACCAATCTACTTGCGAGCAACTCTTTTCATGATAATTAACTTTACTGTAATCCAAATGTATCTATAAGTGTCTTCTTCTCTTAATTTATTAAACTCAATTCAAAAAACCAAAGCTAAAACCTAGTTTTTCCTGTCCAAAAGTACTACATCTTGAGTCTCAACTTCTCCTCTATTCATACTTCAAGATGACTGCCAAAAGCCATAAGTCTAGCTAAAACTAAGACTTTTAAAAAATTGGAATACACTTTATTCTTTACAAATTCGGACTCAAAACCTACTTAAATTTAGACTCCTTTTAAATTTAACCATTTTTTCAATTCCAAGCACTTCCCCATGTAAGCCATATAGAAGCTCTACTCCACATATATTTTTCTTTAATCCAAAATATCCGGTATGATCTCCTTGACAGTCTGGACCTCTACTGATCCCCTCGATTTAGTCGTGATTCTATCGCCAGCGCCCCAGCAACATCCCTTAAGCCTCAAACAAGTCCCGATATTTGAGTATAAGTTCTTTCTAAACTTGATTAGCGTTAGTATAAACACAATATATCATACCTATATAAAAATAATTAGAAGCTATAAAACATTAAAAAATTACGTGAAAAATTACTCTAATTACGAGTTAATCAGTTTGACTGTTGTGATGGCTGGTCTGACTTGTCAAGGCATCTCTGGTTAGATCGCCTATGCAATGACACTTGCCACCAAATTAATACCTCTTCATAATTCTCTCAATGAAAATTTGCAACCAATTGTTCATGATAAATTAATAATCATAATAATGATATTCACAATGTCCTGCTTAAATCAGGACAGCAGGACATCCTAGATAATACCTGCACTTGTGTTAGTTTTACTCTTTATTTTAGAAAACCTTGTGTTGTTTTACTACCCATTTACAGTTTGTTTCATAAAATGGTCACACCATCACTAGAATTGCGGTTGTTTTGGCTGAACGTAGATGGACGAGTTCAGAGTCGTGCAGCACTACTGTCGTACTGTGCACTGATCACAATCAGCGTAATTGGCGTTTTGCAGAGCGGCAAAGATATTGCAACCGTGTCGTAACTGTTCAGTCTACGTGTAGACGCATTCTCGCAGCATCAAATTCGAAACGTTGAGATGAGATTTTCTGGCCGATTTCACTTGTATTTACACAAAATCACGCGGTTACAACTACAACCAGCCCTGACACGGTGAACCTCGCAATGATGTCGCCAAGTGGAACCCAAGAGCAGAGGCGCATCAAGAAACCAAAGGAATGAAAAAAAAAAAAGAGAGCAGCAATTGCAGTGTCGTCAGCTTTCAGTAGGAGATGCTGAGCAGCGCCTGGCGGAGGAGCTCGTCCGCCTCTCCCCCGCCGCCGCCGCCGCGCGCCGCCGCGGCTGCTTTCGGCTCCAGACCGTTGCCGGCGCCGGCCCGGCGAGCGTAGGAGCGGCGCAGCAAGGCGGCGTGGAAGAACAACCCCGCCGTAGAGCGGCGGCGCAGGCGGCGGGCAGGTGGCGCGGGAGCGGCAGCCACAGGTTGAGCGGCCACAGCATCGGCGCCGAGAGGTGGAACAGGTGGAGGAACCCCCTCGCCGCCACGATCGCCACCAGGTGGACCCCATGCCACAGCCCGCTCGGCCGCTTGCTTTGCCTCGGTTGCTCTGCTCACCCAAGTCTCACGAGAGCAAGCTAGTCATCGCTTCGCTGCTGCGCGCTGGCTTGCGAGTTGCGAAGCTCTCAGTAGTAGTGGGCACTGGGCATCATTGGTAGTACGTGTTTCGTACTCGCGGGAGCTGGTGCGTGTGATGTGGCGTCGGCCGCGGTGGTGGTGGAGGGTGGCCGCGGATGGCGGCCTTCCCCAGTTGAGGCGCGGGCGCGGGTGGGCAACTGGGCACATTGATGGTTGATTTTTTTTGTGTGATGGTCGGTCAAGGCCCCCCGACACGGCAACAACGAAATTGTTTGGAGATTATAATTGAATTGCCCGTCTTTTCTTATCAGCTTAGGCTTTTAGGTGTAACTGTTGGTGCATGCAATTAACTATGGTATCAGAGCCAGAGGTCTTGAGTTCGAATCCTGGCTGGCGCGCAATCTATCTATCTATTATATACTAAGTCCATTAAACTACCTACAACGTCTCAGGCCGCCACGTGGCGCTCTAATAAATTAGAGAAAATACAAGAATTCTAAGAAAAAAGAAAACATCTACCCCTTGATTTTCCACTTGAATTGTACGTACATACATAGCTACGCACGCTTCCTAGCTTCCCTTCTATTTTTTCCCCTTTTTTTCTTCTTTTTTCCATTTATATAAATGGATTATATATATATATATATATATATATATTATATATATTATATATAATATATATATATATATATAAATTATAATTATAAATTTTGCAAACAAAGAATCTATCATATAGGTACCGTACGCTTCCTAGCAGTGGCGGACCCAGGATTTGAACCCAGGGTAGGCCTAGCGAAAAAATCTAAATGCAATACATCATGATTCGATGTAAAATCTGGTAAACGATATGGGTATATAACTCTAAATGGTTCAATACAAGTAGAAAATAACAAATAAGTTTAAAACTTACCTAATGACAATGTAAATTGTCCCTTCATCAACAAAATCTGGAGGTGGAGGTGGTTCTTGTTCTTCACATGCCCCTTCATCAACTAGAATTGGAGCATCATCTACAGCAAGAACATATGACCCTTCATCCACAAAGCAAGAACATATGACCCTTCATCCACAGGTGGGATTGGTAGATCACAAGATGCAACTTTTTTTGCTTCATGCTTCAGAAAAAGAAATACAATGCTCGACTTCTTCATTCCTCATCTCCTAACAACCATCACACCATGCAAAATGCCATATGAGGTTCATTGTGGCGCACAATTTTGTGGTAATCTATACAAATTTACTATTCTCCAATTGGCTAATCATGGATATAAAGAACTTGATTATTGAAGAGGTAGTACTGCCTGCTGACTACTGGAAGGGGGAGAGTAGAGGGGACTGAGGGAGAGGAGAGCCGGACTGCCAGAGAAGCAGTGGCGCAGTGCTCACCGGAGGGGGAGGACCGCCGGATGCGGGTCTGCGGGATGCCGGCGCGCGGCGGGTGCCGGCGCCGGGTAGGGCGCGCGCGCCGATGCGCGTCGAGGAGGCAGGAGGCGGTGCGACGGCGATGGCGCGAGTCGGGACTCGGAAGGCGGGCAGGCCGGCCGCCGGCGCGAGGGGCAGAGCTCGCGCTGCACCGTCGCGGCGCTGTCGGGACCTCGGGAAGGCGAGCAGGCCGGCCGCCGGCGCGAGGGCAGTGCACCGTCGCGGCGCCGTCAGGACTCGGGAAGGGGGCCGGCCGGCCGCGCCGCGAGGGGCAGAGCGCCGTTGCGCCGTTGCGGCCTCACGGGACGCGGAGCGGTGGCGGCGGCATCAGGCGTGGAGCGACGGCGCATGCGCGTGCGACTGGAGTCCGGGAGGAGGCTAGTAGGAAAGTTAGGGTTTTTTTGTTGGGCCAGACTTTGTTTATGGGCCATAAAAATGAATACATGCTCCTTTCTGGGCCAAATTCTAGGGTAGTCCTGGGCCTACCTGGACTACCCTCTGGGCCGCCCCTGATGGATATATATATTTAAATAATTATAATTTAACAAAGAATCTAACCATCGTTAAACTCACAGATAACTAAATTAGCTCTACAGATTTTGAAAAATAAATTTACACCATTATATGTTACCCATTAAATTAAAAATGTAAGATAATTTCCATTTAAACCGGTGTACTCACTACTTTGTACTATTATTTTCAAATAATTGACTATTTTAAAATAAGTTCACATAATTATATTGTGTATCTATCAAATGAACAATTTAAGATCTATATTAACTAATTTATATATGCACTTAAACCGATGGACCCATTATTCTCTTATCTATCTTTTATTACATTAGACTATTACAATTATATGTGTATCTATCAATCGAACAATTTAAGATCTATATTAACTAATTTATACATGCACTTAAATTGATGGACCCATTATTTAATCATCATATCCATTTTTTATTATATTGGACTATTATTATCAAATAATGCACTGTTTTAAAGTCTGCACATTATATTGTGTACCCATTAAATTAACAATTTAAAACTATATTAACTAATTTACACTTACACTACAATCGGTGAACCCATTATTTAAATCATCGGATCCATTGTTTGCTATAATAAAGTGTCCGAAGTTTCTTTTTGGCCCGCTACACAATGCACGTGTGCACCTTTGCCTTTCGCATGCGTGACACACACTAGTAACTCGCTCATGCGGCATACATAACAGTCGATAGTAGGAGATATGAATCACAACACCTCCAGCAATGCAATCACACACACACAAATAACGCTAATATCAGAGATGATTTATCTTATACTAAATAAGACAAGAAATAGTATGATGTGGAGAAGAGAAGTTAGCAAATGGCCCTTTGTGTTTTTTTCAACACTTAGCATACTGTTTAAGCTGAAACCGGAGAGATCTGGTTTCATAATTTATAATCGCCTCATTGTGTTATCGCCTGTATTTGGATTTATTGTATATTCTCTGTACGCTGAAAAATCATCTATTTTATAAGTGACGTAATTAGAATACATAATGAACATTTTAGTAAGAATAGGTGTTATAACAACAAATCATTATAAGGAACTTTATCTTTTACCGATATCATTTGGATTTCGTTTGACACACTTTCCAAGTTTTTTAAGTTGATCGTTTTAAAACAAACTTTTAACATTTAGAGTCAATTCGTTCGTATACTCTCAAATGCTATCACATAAAGTAATTCCTCAATTTCAGCTGTCCTAAACCCTAAGTGTACATTTTTTTCAAGAGTCATAGGTGATCAATAATCTGATCAACAGATAATCAAAGTCGTAGGGATGGTAAGAGCTACTGTGAACAATTGTAAATAGGTGTCAAAATTAATTGCTATTAATTAGACATCTAAATGACTTGTAGCCATTTATTTCTCTCTATGTATATAACATAGACGAGCTGGAAACAAATATTATCATATGTCCTATACTTATCTATTATGCAGTTAATATTCTAATTAATGTGTTAAGTCCTTTGAAATTTCTTAAATGTTCTCAAGTTGCCACGTGGTGTTCTAATAAATTGAGCAAATATTAGAAATTCTA
Organism: Oryza longistaminata; assembly: GCA_009805545.1. NCBI lineage: Eukaryota > Viridiplantae > Streptophyta > Magnoliopsida > Poales > Poaceae > Oryza > Oryza longistaminata. The sequence goes on from CM020181.1 coordinate 29,429,755, forward strand.
AGGGAAAAAAAAAAGCAAGTGTTATTTGATTTGACTTAAACCGGTAGGTCCAAAATTATAGAACCATAGATTAAATTGATCTCGGAACAAACTAAATACTACGAGGTCCCACTTTTCCTTCCCCGGCATAGGTACGCACGCTATGTACGCGGGTACGTACGCTTCCCCTCCTTTTTTTCCTTTTTCCCTTTCTTCTTTTTTTTATGCATACGCTTCGGCTCCCTTTCTTACTATATCATGTGCCTTCATGAGACGATTTAATCACAAGAATTTTGAGTATCTTGCTCTCGCATTTCTCATTTTTGGCCATAGTACACAGTATGTATATAAATGGATTGATGATAATTAACTAGCAATAGTTTCTTTATTTGCTAAAAAAACATGATTCAAAAGTCGAAAGTACTTAATCCATCTCCTCTACTTAAATCATTAAAAATAACATTATCCAAACTTTTGTTTGCCCTTAATCTATGAGACAAAAATTTAAACAAACAATAATATTATTACCTTTCAATAATATAAGTGCCGCGCCATGCGCGCGGTCG
>CM020181.1:29437356-29458818 GCA_009805545.1 Oryza longistaminata
TGCGCTGGTTACCGCTGAGCTAGAACTTTTGCGGTGAGTGTTTCAGCAGGTCTAGAACAGTGTCAAGCTGGAAGCAAGAGTGTTTCCCAACCCCTTTTACCTCGTTTTCACGCGGCGACGTGTTTTTCAACTGCTAACGGTGTTTTTTTAAAAAATGTTTATATATGAAAGTTGCTTAAAAAATCAAATTAGTCTATTTTTTTTTTAAAAAATTACCTAATACTTAATTAATTACGTGCTATGGACTGCTCCGTTTTCCGTGCCCACAGTTGGTTACTAGTATGCACAGTTTCGCTATACACTTTGTTATCATATATGGCACATGGGTCGTTTCCCCGCAATATTTTTGGTCGATTCAAGGTACATGTGCTGGCTTTTCTCGGTTTCGAGAGGCCACTTCGATTGATTTTTTTTGCCTTTCGGAAATCCCTGGCTGAATTTGGGATCCATTTGATCTGTAGATAGATCCTCACTGTGCCATGATGAATCATCAAATCCAATCGATGAACTGAAACGGCAAGTTTTCCATCGTGACGTGGCAAGCATACTTGTTCCCTCATCATGCCTGCACAGAAGCGCTACGTTGGTGTGCTACGTTATAAAGATGTGTAATTCAGACAACAGGGACATTCAGCTGTAGAAAAAAGACGATAATGTACTGGAATACACTGAATGTTTACTGAAATTCGTAGAAACTGTAACGGAAAACGAAGTAACATCTGCCACGTGTACGCTGTTTTTTTGTGGTGTCATCTCGTTCTTCAGGCTTCAATGATCCTAGCGCTGCAAGCAACAAAAGATGAAGGGGAATGGATGGCTGGAATGATTGGAAGCACAAATACTGCCGCCGTGCAGGAACCAGCTGTGGCGCAGGACAGAATGCACGGTGTACACTCCATAATGCTGTATGCACGATATATTGCTACAGATCAAGTGATCACTCCTGACTAATTTTCGCGGTCCTGTGTCTGATAGCATTATGGCATGGCATAGTGGCCGGCTTGCGGCCGCGGACCGGATAAATCAAGGTAACTGCCTGTGATACAAGTGCAGTTTTCTTCCCATGAAGGTTTATTATGTAGCCAGAGTTGAATGAAAGGATAGGAAACTGTAGAAACCAAATTTTTGTGAAATACTGCCTCTATCCAGATTGACGTTTAAGGATTGTCAAGCAAATTAGATACAGATAAAATGATCAAGTTACCTTATTCTGGCCTGTGTTCAGAGAGGCTGGCTTGCCTCTGAATGGTCTGCAAGCTGCAAGCTGGTGTGCGCAGGCGTCTACGACGCGAGCGCTGCGTGGCTGGCGGCACTAGCTCAGCGATACGCACCTCTATTAATATGTGTGGTCTTATTTTGTCGTACTGTTGCTGTCGTAAATTTATCAGGGCAAATTAGTGAACATGTACACATGTTATACTTATGTTGAAAGAGCTTTTGTGGGACATTTTTTAAGATGTAAACGATATTTTTTTGCGGGACAGAGAGAGTAGTATAAAGACATAGTACACCCAAATCAGAACTGGTTAATGCATCCTAGGATGACGGCATTGTAAGCCCGATCTGATCGTCTATAGTAACGCCAATCTACTTGCGAGCACTCTTTGCATGATAATTAACTTTACTGTATCCAAATGTATCTATAAGTGTCTTCTCTCTTATTTATTAACTCAATTAAAAACCAAAGCTAAAACCTAGTTTTCCTGTCCAAAGATACTACATCTTGAGTCTCACTTCTCCTCTATTCATACTTCAAGATGACTGCACAAAAGCCATAAGTCTAGCTAAAACTAAGACTTTTAAAATTGGAATACATTTATCTCTTTACAAATTCGGACTCAAAACCTACTTAAATTTAGACCCTTTTAAATTTAACCAATTTTTCAATTCCAAGCACTTCGCCATTGTAAGCCATATAGAAGCTCTACCTCCACATATATTTTTCTTTAATCCAAAATATCCGGTATGATCTCCTTGACAGTCTGGACCTCTACTGATCCCCTCGATTTAGTCGTGATTCTATCGCAGCGCCAGCAACATCCTTAAGCTCAAACAGTCCCGATATTTGAGTTAAGTTCTTTCTAACTTGATTAGCGTTAGTATAAACACAATATATCATACCTATATAAAATAATTAGAAGCTATACAAAAAAATAACGTGAAAAAAATTACTCTAATTACGAGTTAATCAGTTTGACTGTTGTGATGGCTGGTCTGACTTGTCAAGCATCTCTGGTTAGATCGCCTATGCAATGACACTCACCAAATTAATACCTCTTCATAATTCTCTCAATGAAAATCATTGCAACCAATTGTTCATGATAAATTAATAATCATAATAATGAATTCACAATGTCCTGCTTAAATCAGGACAGCAGGACATCTAGATAATACCTGCACTTGTGTAGTTTTACTCTTTATTTTAGAAAACCTTGTGTTAGTTTTACTACCCATTTACAGTTTGTTTCATAAAAGGTCACACCATCACTAGAATTGCGTTTTTTGCTGAACGTAGATGGACGAGTTCAGAGTCGTGCAGCACTACTGTCGTACTGTGCACTGATCACAATCAGCGTAATTGGCGTTTTGCAGAGCGGCAAGATATGTGCAACCGTGTCGTAACTGTCGTCTAGTTAGTGAGACGCATTCTCGCAGCATAAAATTCGCAACGTTGAGATGAGATTTTCTGGCCGAATTTCACTTGTATTTACACAAAATCACGCGGTTCAACTTACAACCAGCCCTGAACGACGTGAACCTCGCAATGATGTCGCCACGTGGCACCAAGACGAGCGCATCAGAAACCAAAAGGAATGAAAAAAAAAAAAGAGAGCAGCAATTGCAGTTCGTCAGCTTTCAGTAGGAGATGCTGAGACGCCTGGCGGAGGAGCTCGTCCGCCTCTCCCCCCGCCGCGCCGCCGCGCCGCGCTGCTTCGGCTCCAGGACGCTGCGTGCGCCGCCCCGGCGCGCGTAGGCGCGGCGCAGCAAGGCGGCGTGGAAGACAACCCCGCCGTAGAGCGCGGCGCAGGCGGCGGGCAGGTGGCGCGGGAGCGGCAGCCACAGGTTGAGCGGCCACAGCATCGGCGCCGAGAGGTGGAACAGGTGGAGGAACCCCCTCGCCGCCACGATCGCCACCAGGTGGAACCCCATACCACAGCCCGCTCGGCCGCTTGCTTTGCTCGGTTGCTCCCAACCCAAGTCTCACGAGAGCAAGCTAGTCGTCGCTTCGCTGCTGCACGCTGCTTGCGAGTTGCGAGCTCAAGTCTCAAGTAGTGGGGCGCAACTGGGCATCATTGGTACGTGTTTCGTACTCGCGGGAGCTGTGCGTGTGATGTGGCGTCGGCCGCGGTGGTGGTGGAGGGTGGCGCTGGTGCGGCCTTCCCCAGTTGAGGGCGCCGGGCGCGGGTGGGCAACTGGGCACATTGATGGCTGATTTTATTTTGTGTGATGGTCGGTCAAGGCCCCCCGACACGGCAACAACGAAATGGCTAAAACGACTGCAGGTACGACGTGCCATGAAGGTATGATTGAGAAGCTTAAGATCTTGAGAAACAGATTACTGGTAGCTAGCTTATTTTATAAATGTTACAATTGCAACTTTTTAAAATCTATAAAAAACTGAACTATTTAAGAGAGATTTTAATTTTAGGAGAAGTTGTAGTAGCTAAAAGTTCCCTAAACAGGCCCAGATAAACTCGGAAGCTAAACTACCCATGGAAGGATGACATTGGTGAATCAGCCTTCATTTTCGCTTTTCACGGTGAGACAATGAACCGTCGAAATTAACCGTTAGCACTTAGCAGCTGGCTAGATTCGGCGAATTTTACACAGTTTTTGGAATGCTAATAGTAGTAATATTAATAAGATTCTGGGTGGGCGTAAACATCACGGGAGCATCTGAACCAGCAGACAATAGTACACTACTGGTGCTAGCGAGCAAGTGTCCTGGAGTAAGCCTGTGTTTTTCACACTGAAGTTTGGAAGTTTGATTGAAATTGGTACGATATGATAGAAAAATTGTGTGTGTATGAAAGATTTGATGTGATGAAAAGTTGGAAGTTTGAAAAAAAAACTTTGAATCTAAACAGGGCCTAAGATTCTAGCAGCACAGGCCCACAACAGAAGGGAGCAGCAGAGGCTGCGCAGGCCAGGCCAGTATCCCCTGCTGCATCACGTGTACGGGCCCCGTTTTGAGTGCCATTTCTTATGGGCTTTACATGGGCCATATTTGTCCAACCTCGGCCCGGCAACTTGTATGAGCAAATTAGATACAGATAAAAATGATCAAGTTACCCTTATTCTGGCCCTGTTCAGAGGCACTTGCTGCTCTGAATGGCTGCAAGCTGCAGCTGGTTTGCACTACCGCAGCCGCAGCCGCTGCGGCAGCTAGCTCAGCCGAACGCACCCTCTATTTAATATGTGTGGTCGTTATTTCAGTGCTGTTTAATTTGAGGCAAATTAAGTGAACATGTACACATGTTATACTTATGTTGAAAGAGCTTTTGTGGGACATTTTTTAAGATGTAAACGATATTTTTGCGGGACAGAGAGAGTAGTATAAAGACAAAGTACACCAAATCAAAACTGGTCTAATGCATCCTAGGATGACCGGCATTGTATGCCCGATCTGACCGTCTATAGTAACTCAATCTACTTGCGAGCAACTCTTTGCATGATAATTAACTTTACTGTATCCAAATGTATCTATAAAGTGTCTCTTCTCTCTTAATTTATTAACTCAATTCAAAAACCAAAGCTAAAACCTAGTTTTCCTGTCCAAAAGATACTACATCTTGAGTCTCAACTTCTCCTCTATTCATACTTCAAGATGACTGCACAAAAGCCATAAGTCTAGCTAAAACTAAGACTTTTAAATCAGGAATACACTTTATCTCTTTACAAATTCGGACTCAAAACCTACTTAAATTTAGACTCCTTTTAAATTTAACCAATTTTTCAATTCCAAGCACTTCCCATGTAAGCCATATAGAAGCTCTACCTCCACATATATTTTTCTTTATCCAAAATATCCGGTATGATCTCCTTGACAGTCTGGACCTCTACTGATCCCCTCGGTTTAGTCGTGATTCTATCGCCAGCGCCCAGCAACATCCCTTAAGCCTCAAACAAGTCCCGATATTTGAGTATAAGTTCTTTCCTAACTTGATTAGCATTAGTATAAACACAATATATCATACCTATATAAAATAATTAGAAGCTATAAACAATTAAAAATTAACGTGAAAAAATTACTCTAATTACGAGTTAATCAGTTTGACTGTTGTGATGGCTGGTCTGACTTGTCAAGCATCTCTGGTTAGATCGCCTATGCAATGACACTCCACCAAATTAATACCTCTTCATAATTCTCTCAATGAAAATCATTGCAACCAATTGTTCATGATAAATTAATAATCATAATAATGAATTCACAATGTCCTGCTTAAATCAGGACAGCAGGACATCCTAGATAATACCTGCACTTGTGTTAGTTTTACTCTTTATTTTAGAAAACCTTGTGTTAGTTTTACTACCCATTTACAGTTTGTTTCATAAAATGGTCACACCATCACTAGAATTGCGGTTGTTTTGCTGAACGTAGATGGACGAGTTCAGAGTCGTGCAGCACTACTGTCGTACTGTGCACTGATCACAATCAGCGTAATTGGCGTTTTGCAGAGCGGCAAAGATATTGCGACCGTGTCGTAACTGTCCGTCTAAGCCGTCTCAGTCTAGTGCAGACGCATTCTCGCAGCATCAAAATTCGCAACGTTGAGATGAGATTTTCTGGCCGTATTTCACTTGTATTTACACAAAATCACGCGGTTACAACTTACAACCAGCCCTGAACCTGATACGGTGAACCTCGCAATGGTGTCGCCACGTGGAACACCAAGAGCAGAGCATCAAGAAACAAAAAAAGAATGAACCAAAAAAAAAAAAAGCTGAAACTAAGGGAAAAATCACGAAAACATTTTACAGCATGCTAAAATTCATAGCTGGAAGCGAACTAGTCAGAGAGATCATGACCCCGCAGCCATTCACCTACATTAGGAACTGTTCTACTGGCATTTTTTTTTCTGAGCAGATCAATGCATGCAACATCGAATGGATCACTTCAGAATTCAGATAATCCTGCCGACATAAACCCATCCATGACTAGGAATTGCTAGTAAGATCGCTGTCATTGTCTCCGGCAGTATCTGCTTCCTTCACTTCCTGAATCATCTTGAGGACTTGCCAGGCAGTTGGCCGACTTTCAGGCGAGGACCGAACACAAGCAGATGCTATGTCAACAATCATAGAGAGGCGTTCGACGTCGACTCCTTCATCGTCCCTCGCAGACTGGACATAGGTCTGAAGATTAGTTGCAACCAATACTGAGTGCTGAAGCGGAGGCTTCCCACTGATAAGTTCAAGGAGGAGGATGCCGAAAGCATATATGTCTGACTTTGGAGTTAGCCTTCTGTTGGACTTCATGTTTTCTGGTGCTCTATAAGCAGCATCGTCTTTGACTTCTGATGATTCCAAAAGGAATGCCAGGCAATTGTCCGTAAGACAAGCCTCAAAGTCAGAACCAAGCAGGACATTGGAAGACTTGATGTTTCCATGAACAAGTCGAGATGCTTGGTGAATGTAAGCAAGGCCCTGCCCGATGTCTTCAGCTATCTTTAGGCAGGAAGTCCAGTGAAGTGGTTTTGCTCGAGATGACCTTGAACCTGCGGTGCACACAATATCAATACAACCTACATCTACAAAGTATGGCTCTAAGGTACAGTAATGTACAGAGGAATGTATTTCAACATCATCGAATCCGTAAATTACTTCCATTTATCATGCCTTAAAGGAAACATGCTATTACTTGGAAAATAATATGTCCTTGCTCCAACACCAACATATCAAATAAATCTTAGTAACAACTTATAAGAATACCCACATTGACAAAAGACTCGAATTTGAGCAGGCCCTAAATTCTGCAACAAATTGGCAAAAACCACATTTCAAGTAGCTAGCATTGCTATTTGGTCATATCATAGCCTTTGATGAACTAAGTTCACAGAGGAAAATACAGTTTTCCTTTTGTAAACTCCATTTGACCACCCATTTCGTGAATTCAATTGATATTTAGTACTATAGAACAGTGACCACATATAATACCATTGGTCCACTCTAGAGGCTAGACACTTGGTGAGAGGCTCCACCGATGTTCAATCCCACCCAACCCGGTAGCTAGCATGATAGATCAATGAGCACTTAAGTATGGCTATTCACTATGTTTACTCAGTCCATAAAGAAAAGAGTCCAATGGATCATCCCCAAAAGGGTAAAATAAAGCATCACATGCATATGTTCAATACAGGCAAACAGTCATTCTCCTGCCAGATTTATATTCACGTGGCCAAGTTCTCTAAATTTTAATTCCATCCCATGTTAGTTGGGATGAAGAGAATGTCTGGTTCAAAAAGGTAATGCTATCCTAGCACCCAACTAGTATAATCCAATGGAATTTGCATTAGAGTAGATGTAAGGGCAATAACCAGAATTGCTCCTAGCACAAATGATAATCACACTACCTATCAGATTCCAGATAGAGAACAACAATTCAACAAAGGCTGAAGAGTACGCACCATGGATGAGAGAGTAGAGGCTGCCATTGGGCTGGTAGTCATAGACGAGCAGCCGCTCCTCCTTCGCCTGGAAGAACGCCCGGAGCGAGACGAGGTTGGGATGCCGCAGCCGGCCAACCGCGTCCATGTTCTGCTCGAACGCCTCTGCCTCCAGCGCCGCGGCGCCGATCTTGGCCGCGTCCAGCCTCTTCACGATGACCACGAGGCGGCCGTCGAGCACCGCCTTGTACGTCGTCCCCACGCTCCCGCGGCCGAGCACCTCCGCCGACGCGCGCATCAGCTGCTCGAGGCTGTAGCTCGCGCCCTCGCCCGCGCAGAACGTCAGGCAGCCGCTCCGCTCCAGCCGCCGCGCCTTCTCCTCCGGCATCATCATCGCCGCCGTCTCCTCGTCCGGCACGCACTCCACATAGCCGAGATCGGTGTTGTCCCTGCTCACCTCCGACATGGCCGCGCTCTTCTTGGGGCTCGGGTACGCCGCGGAGCTCGGCCGCCGACGCTTCTTGCCCCTTTTCATTGCAATCATGGCGCAAAGTAGAAGCACGGCCACGAACGCTCCGGCGGTAGCCGCAACGGCGATGGCGGCCCGCCTCCTCAGTTTCCGCGAACGCGGCGTGGATGAATCGGGCAAGCTGATGTCGTCGCGTTGCGGTCCGTCGCCGGTGGCCGCGGCGCTCTGCACTGGGGGCGCGGCGGAGCCGTTGTTGCCAGGTCCGTGAAAGAAGAGGAGGTGGGACCCCCGGCACTCGCGGCGGAGAACCTCGCCGCAGAGCTCTGGATTGCCGGCGAACGCGGCGGCGCCCATCTGCGCCATGACGGGGGTGACCGGCACGGGCCCGGAGAAGTTGTTGTACGACACGTTCAGCAGCTTGAGCGAAGACTGGTTCCACGCCGGGAGGGAGCCATTGAAGTGGTTGGCGTCGAGCCGTAGGAACGTCAGATGCGGGAACGCGACCTCAATGCCGGGAGGGAGCGCGCCGGAGAGCCTGTTCCCGGCGAGGTCGATGGAGCGGAGCCGGCGGAGCGACGCGACCGAGGCGGGGAACGGCCCGGAGAAGCGGTTGCCGGCGAGGAAGAGCGCCTTGAGGTTCTCGAGCGGGGAGAGGTCGGGGATGGGGCCGTGGAGCGCGTTGCTCTTGAGGCTGAGCACCCGGAGCTCGACGAGGCGGGAGAGCGTGGCGGGCGCGAACGTCCCGTTGAGCCCGGACGACTCGAGCACCAGGCGGGTGATCTGGCCGTCGGCGCTGCAGGAGACGGCCGGGTGCGAACACGGCGACGCCGCCAGAGGGAACCGCAGATGCGCGGAGGGATCCGCCTTGGCGAGGAATGCCGCGAGCAGCGCCCCCGGCGTCACCGTCGAGGCCAGCGTGGCGGGCGGTGGCACGGCCCGCACCGGCGCGCGAGGAGGGAACGTGGGCTGCGAGTGCGACCCGCGCCTACCGCCGCGGGCGGCGGCCGTACGGCCTGCACCGGGGAACAGCGGGCAGCGTAGGCTGCGAGTGCGACGACGCGGCGTCGCCGGCGGCATAGGCGGCGGCGACGAGCACGACGAGGAGGAGGCGGAGGCGGTGGCGCATCGTGGCGGGCGCTTGGGTTGGGGGGTTTTCGGGGGAGGGGTTGGGTGAGCGGTGGGTTTCAGTGGAGTGCGGCCGCGTGATGTGGAGTGGAGTGAAGTGGCGAAGCGGCCGGGGTGGTGTGGTGGGTGTGGTGTGTGTGTGTGTGTGTGAGGCTCGGGAAGGGAGAGGAGGGGTCAGAGAGCGGTCGCCACGGCACGTGGGTGGTCACTGCAGCTTAGTTTCCCGTGCTTCTTTTGGCACTTGATCGGTTGATCGTTTGGAGAGCCTGCAACGCTGCAACGGGTGGATAAAGAGGCACACTTTCGAGTGTTAAACTCAGATCACGGCAACCAATCGCACGCACTCATGCTCAAAGTTCAAACATTCAAATTCTAGGAAAGAAAAAAAAAACAAATCCATTGCAGGTAACATATCAGGCTCCACAGAAAGTGAGTACTCCATACTCCAGTAGTGCTAATATTCAGGAGCATTTTGGTTATCCATCTCTGGATCTAAACAAAGTTTGAGTACCTACCTCCTCACCTGAAAAACATTCTAATGTGCTAATGGTAGGAATGTATGATTCGCCGGAAAATAAAATACACGGGAGAATGTTTGAAAAAGAGCCGTTGATACCGAGCAGAGCAGCCATCCAGTACTATACGAGCAGGTACAATAGCAGGCTATAAGCCAGCTGCAAACATATTTAAGAAGATAAATAAGGAGAGAGAAGAGCAGCGGGCTATAGATTTGTAGCCAGCTGTAGCACGGATTTGAAGACGCAGTGTGTGTATGACAGGTGGGACCAGATATTAATAGTGTAGTATGTAACTATTGTATTGATGAGCTATTAAATTGGCTATAAATGAATTGGAGCTAGTAGTAGGCTATACTATTAAACTTGCTCTACCGAAGTCGACGTAGCGGTCCATTGTTCAATTTGACTGTGCTGCTGCTGCCTCCTGCTGCTGCTGCATGGGTGTGAGGGCCCGATCGCAGTAGATACCTGGGGCCACGAAATTCAATCAGCCCGTGGGACCCACGTGCCTGTCCTGCACTCCTGCTCCTCCTCCTCCCACGGTGGAGTAAAAGTTACAGTGTTCTTCTGTCGGTTGATGGGAGCTTCGCTGTGTTTCTTCGGGGGGCTACTGTGCCCACACGTTATCACATCACCACTCGCCAAGGTTCCGGGCCTACAGCTCGATCGGAAAGGCCCACAGCTTCAGGCCCAAATAATTAGGGAGAAAAAAACCGTACAAATTGGTAGACGATCCTGTTTAGAATAAGTTCATTTTAGGTACCCACATCTTAACACGAGTTTGGAAAACGTCAGTGAACCGCAATATCAGATCTAACTTGTTCTTAATCTTGCAAAGCCAGGGTAGATAGGGTTCCAAGTTAATATCGAGGGTAGTTTTGGCTGACGTAAAACTAAAAGCAAAAGTTAAAAACTAAAACCCATGTTGGACTTACATGTCAGTGGAACAATATACCCTTCGGCCAGCAACCAAACGCCCCCTGCTCTTGCAGACGCTGTCGTGCCCTTTCTCTACCGTCCCTTTCTCTACCGCGCGCTGGATTCCAACGAGGCCGCCTCCGAGCATGCCCGCTCACCGTGGAGTCGCAACTCCACTGGAAGGTGGAGCGTAAGAGAGATAGCCAAATAGGGGAAGAGATATGTAGTGACTTTTTATGACATGTGGATCCCATGCTGACTCACCCTGGTTGACCGAAGTCAGCTCGTCGCGTTAGCTAAAACCGAGAGCAATACTGTCTTGGGATCTAAAGTGACCTAATTTTATAAGATTAGGGATGTGTTGCATGTGGTATTTTGGTTTAGGGACGATTGTAAAACTCGAACGGCAAGCGAGGAACATCAAGTGAACTTTTGATGGGCAGATGGGCCGCGAGAGGTAGTTCTGGGCCATTTTCTGACCAGACCTTTTGAAGCCCTACGATGTTTGGGCCTCACCGATGTTTAGTGGAGTAGTCTCAGCAAAAAGAAGTCTGAGGCAACCTCAGATTTCATGCCGTTCTCCATCTGGATTCTGGACCAGTTGGACTCTACTCCTTGTACTTGCGACATCACACCGACGCCGCTGCCGATTCGTGTTGCCACCGTGCAATGCCCAAATGTCCGTGCATCGCCGTCAACTGTAAAGCACAACACTGCCGTGTCCACCATGGAAAGAAGCGACGCTTCACGTGCTCCGGCATTTGACAAAAAAGAGAACGCTACTTTCCGATCGATTGCTGTTGATCGTTGAAGCTATCAAATTATTACTAGCATTTCACGATCTGCAGCAATCTACAAAGTCCAAACGTCGAACTATATATATATGGGGCCTATTCAGTATAGAGAAATTAAACTGTTTCATGTTAAAATTTCATAAAATTCCTATGTTCCGAAGGAGGCAATAGGGCAATTTTGTTTGGGTCTTTGGGGCACTGCAGCTTGCTTACTTTGGCCGTTGCTTACAATACAGACCACAGAATTTTAACTAGTTGTACTCCAGAAAACACATCATTTGCCACGTGCGCTTAATTAATAAGTCCATCATAGTGGGTAATACCCGCATTTCCGCAACTAAACTGTTTATACCATGTGAAGGAACAGTGCTGCTTGGGATGTGATTGGGCACTAATCTGACTCTAATGCGGTCTCTGTTGCGTGCGAAAGCAGCAGAGCTGCAGGTCAAGAAGAAACGACTCGATCAAAACCAGCGCCCCGTGGCAAAGTCGTAGTAGCACATGGGGGGCCCAGTTTGGTGGATTGACGACGTGGGCCTTAAATATGGGCTTACCGACCGGGCCTCCTCCATGGCACAGTCGTGGGCCAGAATGCCTATGGTCGGTTGCTTCACCAGACTAATCAGTGTGTGTGAAGATGCTGACTGACGTCTCAGTGTTAGGCGCACCAAGTTGTAATTTTGCATTGGTTAGATATAGGGTGTTTGTTGTTAAGTTTGGTGCCCCTAACAGCCATGTAATCCTTTAAAAAAACACACACAAGCACACAAGTATATTGGGTTGATCAGAACCAGGGTGTATACTACTGAATACTAAGAACTAATTGTACAACTAATAAAATCCAAGTGCGCTCATGGTCTTACTACCAAATTTCAGGCAACCTATAAAATAGAACGTTGTTAAACAAATGCAAAGTGGAGTGACAAATCAAAAGCACCACTGTTTAGCTTATGCTTTTGCATATAAGTCAAAATCTAAACAATAAAACTCAATTTTAAAGTTAATTTTATAGTTTTTTCATTATAAATAATTTTATAGTGTTTTGTTTTTAATCACTAAAGATATATATTTACAAGTTTCACCTAAAAGTTATGTTTTAGTTGCTAATAAACGGTACCAATAAGTATAAGTATAAATGAAAAGATAAGATCAAAAATCGTGCTTTTTTCCTTACTTTTCTTTTTTTTTTCCTTTAGGAGTATGATGGGTTTTCCTTTTCCGTTTTGATATTGGGTTTTGTTGGTTGGTGTGTACTAGAAAACAAAACTGGCCCTAGCCATTTTATTCATTCACTCCCTCACTCCCTCACTCGGATCCCATTCAATCATTCATTCATGTCGGATTGATGCCGTATGATGATTTGATGAGCTCTGACTGCTCATGGCATAATCCATACCATGGCCATACAGCGAGAAATAAGAGTAGGGTAATGAGGAGTTGAAGTGCTAATATTCAGGAGCATTTTGGTTATCCATCTCTGGATCTAAACAAAGTTTGAGTACCTACCTCCTCACCTGAAAAACATTCTAATGTGCTAATGGTAGGAATGTATGATTCGCCGGAAAATAAAATACACGGGAGAATGTTTGAAAAAGAGCCGTTGATACCGAGCAGGCGAGCAGGAGCAGCCATCCAGTACTATACCGAAGTCGACGTAGCGGTCCATTGTTCAATTTGACTGTGCTGCTGCTGCCTCCTGCTGCTGCTGCATGGGTGTGAGGGCCCGATCGCAGTTGATACCTGGGGCCACGAAATTCAATCAGCCCGTGGGACCCACGTGCCTGTCCTGCTCCTCCTTCTCCCACGGTGGAGTAAAAGTTACAGTGTTCTTTTGTCGGTTGAGAGCAAGTATACTAGTGAGCTATAAGCCTACTATAAGCTTATGTGGAGGAGAGAGGTAAACAAAAGAGAAGGGTGTTGGCTCTCATGCAAGAGCTAGCTTAACACAAGCTCCTAGACAAATACATTAAATGTATAAGTGAGAGATAGAGATAGAAGAAGAAATTTATAGCTAATTTTATAGCTAATCTATTATATGTGTTGACTTTAGGATGGGCTAATAGTAGAAAATGGACTATATTATTATCCTTGCTCTGATGGGAGCTTCGCTGTGTTTCTTCGGTGGGCAACTGTGCCCACACGTTATGACATCACCACTCGCCAAGTTTCCGGGCCTACAGCTCGATCGGAAAGGCCCACAGCTCAAGGCCCAAATAATTAGGGAGAAAAAAACCGTACAAATTGGTAGACGATCCTGTTTAGAATAAGTTCATTGTTGGTCCCCCATCTTAACACGAGTTTGGGAAACGTCAGTGAACCGCAATATCATATCTAACTTGTTCTTAATCTTGCAAAATCAGGTTAAATAGGGTCCTAAGGTAATATCGAGGGGTAGTTTTGGTTGACTAAAACTAAAAGCAAAAAATAAAAACTAAAACCCAGGTTGGACCTATATGTCAGTAAAACAATATATCCTTTGCCCTGCAGATGTTGTCGTGCCCTTCCTCTACGGCGCGCTGGATTCCAACGAGGCCGTCGCCGAGCATGTCTGCTCACCGCGGAGTCGCAACTCCGACGGAAGGTGGAGCGTAAGAGAGATAGCCAGATAGGGGAAGAGATATGTAGTGACTTTTTATGACATGTGGATCCCATGCTGACTCACCTTGGTTGACCGAAGTCAGCTCGTCGCGTTAGCTAAAACCGAGAGCAATACTGTCTTGGGATCTAAAGTGACCTAATTTTATAAGATTAGGGATGTGTTGTATGTGGTATTTTGGTTTAGGGACGATTTTAAAACTCGAACGGCAAGTGAGGAACATCAAGTGAACTTTTGATGGGCAGATGGGCCGCGAGAGGTAGTTCTGGGCCATTTTCTAACCAAACCTTTTGAAGCCCTGCGATGTTTGGGCCTCACCGATGTTTAGTGGAGGAGTAGTCTCAGCAAAAAGAAGTCTGAGGCAACCTCAGATTTCATGCCGTTCTCCATCTGGATTCTGGACCAGTTGGACTCTACTCCTTGTACTTGCGACATCACACCGACGCCGCTGGCGATTCGTGTTGCCACCGTGCAATACCCAAATGTCCGTGCATCGCCGTCAACTGTAAAGCACAACACTGCCGTGGCCACCATGGAAAGAAGCGACGCTTCACGTGCTCCGGCATTTGACAAAAAAGAGAACGCTACTTTCCGATCGATTGCTGTTGATCGTTGAAGCTATCAAATTATTACTAGCATTTCACGATCTGCAGCAATCTACAAAGTCCAAACGTCGAACTATATATATATATATATATGGGGCCTATTCAGTATAGAGAAATTAAACTGTTTCATGTTAAAATTTCATAAAATTCCTATGTTCCGAAGGAGGCAATAGGGCAATTCTGTTTGGGTCTTTGGGGCACTGCAGCTTGCTTACTTTGGCCGTTGCTTACAATACAGACCACAGAATTTTAACTAGTTGTACTCCAGAAAACACATCATTTGCCACGTGCGCTTAATTAACAAGTCCATCATAGTGGGTAATACCCGCATTTCCGCAACTAAACTGTTTATACCATGTGAAGGAACAGTGCTGCTTGGGATGTGATTGGGCACTAATCTGACTCTAATGCGATCTCTGTTGCGTGCGAAAGCAGCAGAGCTGCAGGTCAAGAAGAAACGACTCGATCAAAACCAGCGCCCCGTGGCAAAGTCGTAGTAGCACATGGGGGGCCCAGTTTGGTGGATTGACGACGTGGGCCTTAAATATGGGCTTACCGACCGGGCCTCCTCCATGGCACAGTCGTGGGCCAGAATGCCTATGGTCGGTTGCTTCACCAGACTAATCAGTGTGTGTGAAGATGCTGACTGACGTCTCAGTGTTAGGCGCACCAAGTTGTAATTTTGCATTGGTTAGATATAGGGTGTTTGTTGTTAAGTTTGGTGCCCCTAACAGCCATGTAATCCTTTAAAAAAACACACACAAGCACACAAGTATATTGGGTTGATCAGAACCAGGGTGTATACTACTGTATACTAAGAGCTAATTGTACAACTAATAAAATCCAAGTGCGCTCATGGTCTTACTACCAAATTTCAGGCAACCTATAAAATAGAACGTTGTTAAACAAATGCAAAGTGGAGTGACAAATCAAAAGCACCACTGTTTAGCTTATGCTTATGCATATAAGTCAAAAATTAAACATTAAAACTTAATTTTGAAGTTGATTTTAAGGTTTTTTCATTATAATTTATTTTATAGTGTTTGCTTTTTAAATCACTAAAGATACATATTTAAAAGTTTCACTTAAAAATTATGTTTTGGTTGGTAACAAACGGTACCAATAAGTATAAGCATAAATGAAAAGATAAGATCTAAAATCGTGCTTTTTTCCTTACTTTTTTTTTCCTTTAGGAGTATCATGGGTTTTCCTTTTCCGTTTTGATATTGGGTTTTGTTGGTTGGTGTGTACTAGAAAACAAAACTGGCCCTAGCCATTTTATTCATTCATTCATTCATTCACTCGCTCAGTCGGATCCCATTCAATCATTCATTCACTCGCTCAGTCGGATCCCATTCAATCATTCATGTCGGATTGATGCCGTATACTGACTTGATGAGCTCTGACTGCTCATGCCATAATCCATACCATGCCATAAGAGTAGGGTAACGAGCAGTTGACCACTGAGCCAGACTGCCTCTTACCCGCCAAAATATAATTACTGTACGGCCCACTTGTTTACGCGGTAGATTTTGAACTGACGAAGTCCAGAAAGCAAGCAAGCAAGCAAGCAAGGACAGAATAGCAACAACCCTCTTCTCTCCAGTCTACACTACCAGTTGAGAAAGAGAAAAAAAAAAATCTCAGCTCCCAGCTCGGCACGAGCACGAGCACGAGCACGAGACGACCTGACCTTTCTCTTCTCCATCTCCACCCCGTCTCCTGCTCGATTCCCACCTCTTCTCTCCAGCCCCCGCCTCGCCACGACCCGAATCGCCGTGAGATCGAGCCGATCGAGCGTCGAGCACCTTGCGCGCGCGCGCGGGGATGAAGTCCCATGGCAGCCGAGACAAGCTACAGGCGGCCGCGTCGTCGAGCCACCGCCGCGTCCTCCTCCTCCTCTTCGCCACCTGCTTCGCGCTAGCCACGTTCGTCACCTTCGTCTACAACACCTCCCACTTCGCCTCCGCACTTTTCCCTGAGGTCACGGGGTCGGAGCCCACGACCCTAACTAGATCTAGGATGACGACGATCAAGGCACCGATAGCCGTGACAGTGCTAGGCCAGAGCCGGTGCCTCGAGGGGCTGGCTGCCAGCGGCAAGGTCTGATGCATGAGGCAGCGTCGACCGAGGCGACGATGGCAAGGTGGCGTCGTCGAATCCGGTGTTCACTGCGAGATCCAGCCTCCTTTTGTTAGGATCTAGCCTTCTCGGCGCGAGCGACCGACTCCCCTGCGCGCACCCGAGTTGACAGCGACAACGAGGCAGCAGGGTGCAAAGAGGCAACGAGACAACGAGTTGGCTTCGATTGTGGGCATGACCATGCAGAGAGGTGATTGCGAAGCCGACTCGGTAAGCGGGCTATGTCCGGTTGCCGACGTCGAGAGGAAGGTGGTGGAGGTGGCGGCGGGGATAGAAGGAAGCTGGCGGTGCCGGCTGGGAGCAGAAGGCGTCCTCTCATGCTCTTGGCGGAAGGCTGGCTTAGTGCGGAGGCCCGCGGCCGGCGGCGGTAGGCTTGCGCGGCGTGAGGAGGCGTAGCTGGCGTTTGCGGAGGCTGGCGTGGTTGGTGGAGACGGGACCATGGGAGGCTGGTGCTACGAGTGGGTGGCGGCGCGAGAGGTCAGTACGGGCAATGGCATGGAGGCTGGCCCGAGTGACGGCGTGTGAGGCCGACGTAGCGATGATAGGGAAGTTGACACGGTGGTGGCAGGGGAGGCTGGTGACGGCATGTGTGCCATGTTCCACGTCGAGGCTGGCTGGCAAGGGGCGCTGGTACAATGGTGTTCATGCACTAACGGAGGTTGGCTGGTAGTGGAGCAATGGAGCGTTTAGCTATGGATCGACAAGGAGCAGGCGACAGGTGTAAAACCTATCTTAGCCTTGCCGGACTGACAACAACGACGTTTCGGGTATCATTTTCCTTCTTGTGGGCTATGTTGAGCCATCCTTCTTCCTTTAGTAGGGCTGCCAGGTGGAACCATGTCTTGTTATCTTCAGGACCGTGATGGACGGCGGCGTCGATGCTCATCATCGATTTTCTCCCTACAAACGTCGTCTAGGAGGCCACCTTGCCAAATTTCTTCCAAATAGCTTGTGTGTGCTCTTTCTATATGTATGTCCTCTTGTGGCAGCGCCCTAGCTAATGCAAGTTGGCCATGTGTGTGTGTGTGTGTGTGGGGGGGGGGTTCCATTTTTCTCTCACCCTCTCCCCCTCCAATACCAAAAGCGTGGATAGAATTGAGTATAGTGCTCTGCTGCTAAGGTTTGTTTTTGGGCGGTTCGGCTGCAGCTTCTTTGTTAGTCTAGAGGCGGCCGATCACACTTAGATGCGTCTAGTCCGGTGCTAGCCTTCTCTTGGATTTTATTTAGGTGTTGTCAGTGCGTGGTGATAGATTTTTTTTCTTTCCTCGCTACTGCAGGGTGTTAGCCTTGTAATTCTTTTCTACTCTATTCAATGAATAATCACACCGTCCAGTGTTGGTAGTTAAAAAAAAAACTCCTTTGGCTCTAGCCAGCCTCCCATTCCCATAGTACCCGGGCTACAATCTGATCTGCCCCGGCCGTCGTCGCGTCGACACACCCGCTGTGCAATCCTTAAGCTTCAGGACTCAGGAGGCCAACTATGTCGCATGAAAATTCTTTCTTTGTTTTTATATTAAAGAAACGGCAAAACTTATTCAAATATGGTTAAAATTTGTTTAAAGTTGAAACTAATTTGGGCCAAAAAGTATTCTGATATTGCATAGTTTCAAATATTCTGAAATATTCCCTGCGACGTAGAACCCTGAGCAATACAGGGGAGGGAGAGATGAGGAAGCACATTATTACCCTTGAAAATTTTCACCTTAAAGCTACTGGGTAGGGGCATATGTTGAATTTCCCCCGGAAGCCTACCGTCCTCCGTTACCCCTGTTCCGTTCCACCACCTATAAGACCAGCACAGCACCTGCTCTGCTCTCTTCTCCGCCTCCATTACCTCCCACGCCTCGTCCGCCTCACCGCGAAGAAGAAGTTCGGTCGGTGAAGGGAGATGGTCGCAGTGGCGGACCCAGCCCAAAATTTTAGCTATGGCATAACAACATAGAGAGTACACTTTGAACTGAAGGTATAGAATCTACAATGCATTGTAAAGAAAGTTATGTTGTAGACTAGAACTAATTCAAAGCATTTTTGAAATTTAGATTAGATTTTCTAGATCCGATTGTGAAATGAGTGTCAGGCATAGTGAAAAAAAAGCTAAAATTGTAATAAAAATCAAATTCTAGGATTTAAAAACCAACTTCCAATTATAAATACGTAGTCTCAGGGCACTTATAGTCATAATAAATTACATAGAACAAACACTTGATGAAGCTCTATAATTAATTACATGGTGTGGTCATGGACAGTTTGATTTTCTGTGTTTATGCAATAAAATCACAGCTCAATGCCTCGATAGCTCATATCGTTTGCTTGCGCCTTTCATGTCGGCCATGCGCTCGAGCCACATTGTTTTCTCGGTTTTCTCTGCTTTGCTTATCAGCTATCGTAGTGGCCCACAACTTCCTAGAAATCACTGGTTAATAGGCTAATGCGAAAGGGTCCAGCGATTGGGAGATATGCTCCGCAAGGCTGTGATTCCGCGAGCTCAGGACGTGGAGCACGCTGCGTGCCTCCAGCAGTCTTCGTTGTACGTCAGTCAGCCTGGCAGGTCAGAGGCTCAACAACGATGAACAGGAGCGAGGTTTAGGGGGTATTTACGCTGCGGGACAGCTATGGTGGACGCCACAGCGTGCCACAAGGGGGGTCCGCCAGTGTCCCATATCATAAACCAAACATACAACTGAAATCATCACATCCCAAAAACTAGGATAGATCTAACCCATCCCACTTGATCTTTAAACCAAACACTATAATTTTTTTTTTGATGGAATTGAACTGCTTTTTGTGAAAATCCTATAAAATTCACGCGTTTCCAGGAAACCCTGTACATTGTAGGCCAAATAGTCATACACGTTAACAAGCTCTCAAAACCTTTTTATCTCCTGAAGGCGACTGACCACGTTGCTAGCTGCATTATCACGTACCATCCTTCTCTGCGGTTAGCCGTCAGATCAGATATCGGCGCTGTTCGTCTTCTCGCTCTCGGTGCCCTTTTGGGATGAGAACGAACGAACCACTCGTAGGACAATTATAAATTGGATTAGGCTGCACTGCAGGGTACAAATCGAACGGACCAACAGCGTTACAGCCTTTGCCCCCACATGCCGTCCATTTCAGGACTTTCTTTCTGGTGACATTCCAACAACCGCGACCCTCTCTCCAAACAGGATGTCATTTCAGGCTTTCAGGTATAAGAGGGTTGAGCGAGCCAATCCCAAGTTTTTAGTGATCAACCAGGTCCGTAGCAAACTTAATAAATGGATTACCAGCTAGTGATAGGGTCGCTGCAACGATGTCATAGTCTGGATAGTTTACCATGTTACTATTGATGACATATCTGGGGGTTGATTTGGTAAAAGGGTTTTGTGATGGCTGGCAGGAGAGCGATGCTACAGTAGATGGTGCGTGGTGGGTGGTTGGATCCCATCGCTTTTCGCTTTCTTTTCTCCTTCGTGTTGGTTGCGTGTGTTGCTTGGTCAGGTGACCAAAAAGTGGATCAGCTCATCTCCTCGTCGTATTAACGGCGCTATTAGTATAGGAGTACAAGTAGTAGCAAACTAGTCGTCTGATTGATCTGACGAAGATGTATTTGTTTGTTTTTGGTTGAGTCATCTGATCATCAGATCCGAGAGGGAGAAATCTACTAGGCGTTGGCACTAAAATTAGCTGATGCGCACCTCGTAACCGTGGTGTGCTTGTGGGTTTAGCTCCGTCGTTTCGTTTAAAGTTGAGTTAACCGTATTTTGCAGCAACGTCCGATCGACCTCTCAACAACTCTTGTGTCCGATCTTGATCTTCTTCTCCGGTAATGGGAAAACATGTGTCGCCTACGTGGCAATGATCACTTTGATCAGCCACTGACCTTAGCTGGCTAGCTGGCAACCAATATAGTCATGTGTATACTCTGTGTTTGAGCACATAGAGTATCTGATTTCTGCTGGATCAATTTTGATAGAGTAGCAATATCTGGTCAGATTGACCATCACACAAACAATGGGAGCATCATTTCAGATCTCCCAGCGAGCAACCTGCCAAAATGTGTCAGGCATTGTGAACGTGGTTTGGGACTTGGATATTCATCATCAAAATACTGCGCGCCAACTTGACAGTGAGTACGAAACAGAAGTCTGAACATTGGATATTGGAGGCCGAATCAGCATTTGTACTAAAACGGTTCTTTGTCCGTCCGGAATTTTTCATATGGATCGATTTAACTATTTAATAGCGACTTTGATATTCCACCATTAGAAATTAGAGAAATCAAATTTTATGACTAAAATTGAAAACGGTTGAAAATTGTACCCTTTTTTATGGAAATGATACTTCTTGGTCGGGAATTTCTGCAACATTTTTATCCCAATTGAGAGCCTATTCGCTTTGGAGGAAGTTCACAAAGGTAGTGTTTGGTTGCAAGGATGGGATGGGATGGGATGAACCCACTTTTAGGGGTGTTTGGTTGAGAGGTGAGTGGGATGGGATGGTCCCTGGAGAGGAATATTCCTCTCAGATCCGGGACAAAACGGTCCGCCAAAATCAGCCGGACCAATTGATCCCACTTCGACGGAGAGAACGGCGTCAACTCCTGCAGCCTCCCGCTCGGCTCCACCACGGCGCCGCCACGGCTGGCCGTCCCTCGTCCGCCTGCTCCCTCCCCCGGCGCTGCTCTGTCCTCCTCCGCCTACTCCCTC
>CM020181.1:29458843-29510589 GCA_009805545.1 Oryza longistaminata
GCGCCTCCGCTTTGCTCCGCCCTCCACCACGCACTCGCCAACCGCCGCTCTGCTCGCGGCCGCGCGCTCGCACGCCGCCTCCGCCCTCCGCCACACACTCGCCCCGCCGCCGCCTGCTCGCGCTGCCACGCCTTGCACGCCGCCTCCGCCGACCGCCGCTCCGCCCACTCGCCGCCGCCAGTCGATTTCGAGCGTGCACGGCGTGCTTCGTCGCGCAGCGCGCCGTAGGCCTTGTTCGCCAGCGTTCACGGCCAGCTTGGACCGCCCGGCCTCGCCGCCCCCACGGCTTCGGCCACGTCGCGCAGGTACCACTTGAGGTTGTGCCACACCAGCTCGTTCCCGTGGTACGCGGCGCCGTCGGGTACCTCAGTACCTGGGGACGACGTCTCGTGCGTTGTGAACGCGGAGGAGGCGGGGGCCAAGGCCAGTGCGCCGTCGAAGCGACTCTTGAAGCCGTGCCCGCCGACGCGCGGTTGGCGAACACGAACGCGGTGACCGGGCAGCCCGTCGCCGCCACGCCGCCACCGCGGCGCGAGGTGCCCTGTTGTATCCATTCGCGACGATGTCAAACGCGTTCAGCGTCGCGAGTGCGGCGCCGAGGCTGTGTCCCGTCACCGTGATGCTCAGCTCCTCGTCCTGGTACATGCTCACCACCCTCGCCACCTCGCTCAACACCTGCATGGCGACATCATGTCAATCAGTAACAATGTGGCAGGTAACCGTGCCGCGCTACTCCGGCCATTACCTGATCTCGAGCACTGTCCTTGTTGTGGCTGGACTCAGAGTCACTGGAGGTGTACATGGACAGCCATCCTCGTGCACCATGGCGTCGGAGGCTTTGTCCCGGAGGAGGTCCTTGGTGGCGCCATTGACGAACTCCATGTCCTTGATCCATTCAGCGACTGCACGTGCCGCGCCACGCGACGACGATGTTACGGCGCCCGAGCGCGGCCTTCCTTCGTCGGTGGCCACCGCGACGTACTCGATCCAGTTGCTCTCCCTGCACCTGCGGAAGCGCGAGACGGACTGCAGGATGAACGGCTCCGGCACGGCGACGCACGACCTCGCATACAGGAGGATCCCGTCTCGGCGTCGAAGCCGACGGCTCGCCCTCGAGCTCCCCGAACCCCGCGAAGAAGGCGCGCAGCCGCTCCGCTCTCGCGCCGGTGCAACGTTGGTCACGTACACCGCCTCCCCGCCGCCGCCGCGCCGATGCCGCGACGCACAGGGACGGTCCGCGCCAGCGTGGGCGAACTGGGCGGAGACGGCGCGCGGCCGGCGACGACGACGATGCGCCGCGGCCCACCTCGCGGAGCGCGCGGCGGGCAGCGGCGCGGGGACCGCGCCCCACCGGCCTCCTCCCTCCCGTCGACTAGCCTGCCCAGAGAGAGGGAAAGAGAAGGTGAGAAGTGAGAGAGAGAAAGGGAGAGAAGAGGGAAAGAGAAATGTGTTGACGTGGTATCCTGATATGTGGGGCCACGTGGTCCCACGCTGACTCAGCAGCCACGTAGGACAAAAACGGGGTCAAAACCGCCGAGGGACCTATTGTGATCGGTTTTGTATAGTTAAAGGACCGCGATATCTGGTTTTGCGGTTCGAGGACGTTTTTGTATCCCGATGACAAGTTGAGGGACTTCGGTGTACTTTTTCCATGCAAGGCTGAGGGCTGGAATACCTGGATCGTCTCGGCCCAACGCTCCAGAATGTCCCTGAATCTGAACCGGCCGTAGTTTTCTGGGCCGTGTCCCGGTATAACAACGGCTCAATCACGCCCCGGACGTTTTTGCCGCTGACGCCCTGGGCGGGGGGGGGGGGGGGGGGGGGGGGGGGGGGGGGGGGGGGGGGGGGGGGGGGGGGGGGGGGGGGGGGGGGGGGGGGGGGGGGGTTGGGGTATGGTAACTAGGTATTGAGACGGATTCCTACTATAGAGTCCAATCTCAGTAACTCTAATGTTATATACGTAGAATTTGATATTTTTATGTATCAATACAGGTTTCACACAAATGTTATATAAAAGGGTATTTACATGCATATATATAATTTTTTTGTGTATCAATAATTGACCGTATAAAAAATATACACGAAGTATTTAAACTTTGCATATGCCAATACAACATTGCATAGAAAGATAGGGCGGCGGGCGAGGGCGCGACGGCCGGCGGAGCGGAACTGCGGCGTCTTCCACCAGGGGGAGGAGATGGGCGAGGACGGTAGCCGCCGAGCCACGGCCTCCTCTGGGCCCCCTACCTGCGAGCTCCTCGCCGACGACCGCGGCCACCCCGACTCCTCCCTTTCCACGCAGTGGAGCTCACCGGCCTCCTCGCGCGCTCCGCCGTGTCTTGCTCGCTCGCTCGCTCGTTGGCCTCCGCCGTAGGCCTTGGAGCCGCCGTGCTTCCCTACTGTAGCCGCTGTAGCGGCGCCGCGCCTCTCCTCTCCTGCGGCAGAGATGACTCAGAGAGGAAGGGAGAGAAGGGGGAGATGACGTGGCATCCTGACATGTGGGGCACACGTGGGGTCCCACGCTGACTCAGCAGCCACGTAGGACAAAACCGGGATCAAAACCACCGAGGGACCTATTGTGACCTGTTTTGTATAGTTAAAGGATCCGCTATATCTGGTTTTGCGGTTCGAGGACGTTTTTTATCCCGATGACAAGTTGAGGGTCCTTCGGTGTACTTTTTCCGCCTTGCATTGCACGCGCAGCATATGTGGGGGCAAATCTGGATCTCAACGCATTTCATTTCAAAATAGAAAGGAAATGCACATCACTACAACCAAATCTGAAAGACAGATGAACAGCCCAAATCTGAACTTAATCACAGAACTACAGCCCAGATCTGGATAACAGCTAATCAGGGTATATACTATATAGGCGTGTACCAGTATATCATATGTTTGTATATGTTTATGAGGGAAGCCAAGTATAAGTGTGTTCATTGGCAAGACCCAAAAAGTCAAGAGCATGATCATCAGCACTGCAAGCGAATGATATATTGGTATGGAATACATGAATGGTGGATTAATATGGCAATGACATGGATTAATATGGCAATGACCTTATCTTGTTCCAATATCAATTTGCAGTTCCGTCGAACTGGCATCTAGGAGCTTAGGAGCAAACCTAGCTGAATTTTACATATACATTCAGAAGCAAATTTGGCAGTTCTGTAACCATCTGAACCCGTTTTTTTTAGATTTTATGTACACGAGAAATCTATTATAAAAGCAGATATACTTAGTGCGCAGGGTTCGCCGCCGAGCTGCGCAATCGTCTTCGTCAGTTACCAGCTGATCATTTGATGATGCAACCACGCTGGCTCTGGACGGTCTGATACGGTTCTGAAATTGCTCAAGCGCTGCTCTTCTTGCCGTTGCCAAACAAGAAAGACAAGTTTGGCTTTGCCAGGGTACGCTTCAGAGCCTTCACTGCCAGTGGGCTGTCCTTAGCCTGTTGTGTTCATGAAGCAAGAAAACAGTAAGAATCACAGGGAATTCTTGCACTTGCAACAGTGCTAGTAAATTACCAATCTCTGCAATTGCTTACCATGAGGCAGGTTCCCTGCTGGACATTGCAGATGGGGTACTCGTGAGGGCAGCAGCTGTAGTGATCATCGCAGCATGTGGCGCCCTCAAGTGGGCAGCAGCCCCAGGCGTAGCAGTATTTGCCATACTCGTAGATGCAGCAGCAGGTGGTGCTATCGGGGCAAGTGTAGTAGTTGTCGCAGACGGTGGGAGGCGGGGTTGGGGACGGCGGAGTAGGGCCAGGGTTCGGGGGGTTCTCGCCCTTCTTCAGAGGGTAGGATGGCTCAACGGCAATGCCGCACTTGCCGCTGCTCGCCTTGATGTTGCGCTCCATACGGACGTAGCCAGACTCGCCCCAGCTCTAGCCCCATGAGTTCCTCACGATCCAGTAGTCCTTGCCGTTCTCTGTGCCGTACCCAACAGCGGCGACACCGTGGTCTAGTGCTGTTCCACATTTACCCGTGAAGATACCCTAAGAATGATATCAGGAAATGGCAATCAGTGCAAGCCCAAGTCATGGAAATAACAACATCATTGAAAAGAACAAGGAATTTAGGATTAACTTATTTAACAAAAGTGGAGTACAATGCATGTTTCAAATTTTGAGTATGGCTTTATGGGAAAAAAAATCATAATCTGTTTCCCTATCTAAAATTGGGTTTCAAAGTGGATGACACTGGATGATGGCTCATACCACTCCACTACGGACCTGGGAACACATCAAAAGCTACTCGTTCCATTAAAAGTGTTTCACAAAGCAGGGGCAGGAAAGCAACAAATGAACATGGTTTATGGTCTATGAATAAATGGTGTGCACTGAGGTACTAATTTAGTGGAAACTGAAATGGGATTAGATTATCTGGATGATAACAAATTAACAAAGTATGCCAGGACTGGACAAAATGATCATAAGAATTGCTGTAGTAGTTGCGACTTGCAACTGACAACACAATCATTTCTTTTAGTGCAATAACAGTGATTAAAGCAAAGTAATGCAGGCAAGGGCAAAAGCAATCAGTGAGCCCGCCTATTTGTTTCTCTATCAAAGATAGCAAAACTTACTACCGACTACACATTGTTAGAACTTAGCAAAGGATCACCAAACGAATATGAACAATAACGTTAAACCGACTTACAGATGAGTAGAGCTGGAATGCTCTGCCACCGGCTTCAATTGCAACACTGACGGGCTGGTTTGCTACCGCCTTCTGCAGACTCGTCTCACTGTTTGGTGTTACATCTTCGTAGCTGTCAATTGTGACAACCTTTGCGTTTTTCTGTGAGTATAGCAGCACAAGTGAGCAATAGCATATCAAAATTATGCTACTACCTGAAAAACCAAGGGAGCAAAGAAGACGAAAGATACCCTGTTTACGTCACACCGTTCGTCCTTGCCTTTGTAAGGGTAGTCATCCTCGGTGTCGATTCCACCATTGTTAATGATGAAATCAAATGCATAGTCCATCAGACCTCCATTGCACCCCTCGTTATATGAAGTGTCACAGTCAACTAGCTCCTGCTCAGACAAAGAGATCAGGTCGCCAGTAACAATCTGGTTGATGCCTTCTACAGCTGCTATTGCTGAGAAAGCCCAGCAACTTCCTGCAATATAGGAGAATTGGAGGTTATATTTCCATATTATTGTGTCAAAGGATGACATGAAACATTGTTTGACTGTCAAATATACAAGTAAATAATGAGGCAATACAAGACAAATGCATCTAATTATGAATTAGATAGACCATGTGGAGCAGCAACATTTTTTTTTAAACGACCAGACAATGCGAAGTTTCTTTTTTTCTTTTTTAAGCAAGATCATGATGAAGAACTTTAGTAATGCAGAGGAGGACCTTCTACCAATAGGATTGTGAAACGTCTGCACGAGACGTGAATGAAAGGTGTTTCCAAGGGCTCTTTTGGAGCCATATGCCAAATGACAGCTGACCACTAGTGTGGCTCCACCCGCTACAATTCAAACAGTGACCACTAATGCACAGTATGAATTTCTGTTTGGCTCTAATACGTCCATGCACCCACAACCAAAATATCCAGCTTTCCAACTAAAACAATTTATGAATAACCATTTATTATAGCTTGCCTGCCTGCCTCCCCTACAAGCCACAGTAGAGTACACTCAGAAACAGCAGGATCAGTTGCAGGCTCTGGCGTATTCAGAATTCCAGATCAGAAATAAAGGTGTCCGATTATTGAGTGATACTCCATACAAGAGTACACAACTGGAATCAACTTAGTCAACCAAATATTTTTTGGAGGACCATGTGTATAGCCAACTACACAAACCATAAAAACAATTGAATTTCAAAGAATTCCATTTTGTGAATCATACTACTTCAAACTCTGAATTCAGATCGAAAATTTCCCCCCTTTTCCGGTCTGCTTAATTTTGGGGCATATTGAAACTTGTCCTGATTTATCGTTTGACCTGGATGTGCCCCTAATTTATGTTCACGTGGAGTACTAACTACTGAACTGTTGCAAGGAGACCAATAATTTCTCGATGATCATCCTGAATAAACTAACCGCGAAATGATTCATATGTAAAAAGGAAACATTTTTTACCCCTGAAATGAAGAGATGAGAGATGAAAAGGATCAACGGATGCTTACCGCAACCTCCCTGGTCCTTGATCTCAGCCACGGCACCCTTGGTCCTCCAGTCAACGGACTCCGGCAGCGCCTCGTTGTCGGCGGCGAGGTACCTGTCGCTGACCTTCCTCTCCCTCCGCGGCTTGTTTCTGAGGCCGAGGTAGGTGTCCCGGTACTCCTCGTTGGTGAGGTCGGCGAAGCGGTTGAGGCCGAGGCGGAAGGAGTGGACCCCGGCGTCGGCGGCGGCGTTGTGCTCGTCGATGTACCGGAGGTTGTCCCTGAACGCCGCGTACCGCCGCTCCTCCTCGCCGACGGCGTTGTAGTTCTTGCCGTGCTCGGCCTTCCACTCCGCGTACAGCCGCCGCGCCTCCTCCTCGCTCCTCTCACCGTACGACACGATCGACATGTCCGCGGCTGCCAGCGACAGCAGCAGCAGCGCGGCCGCCGCGATAGCCATGGAAATCCTCATCTTGGCGACTTGGCGAGCTAGGAGGAGACGACCAAGAGGAGGAGGAGAGGTAGAAGAGGAGTAGATGGATTAGATGGTGGTATCGGGGGTCGCTTTATAGAATTGGAGAGGACGAGTGGTGGGCCCAGATTCCATTATATTCGTGCATTTTTCTTCTGGTATTAATCTAGTCGACCACCAGTAGGATATTTTTTTGTTTCGAATTTGTATTGGGATCGTTTAATAAAGGTGCCACTGAGGTGGACAGGTTGGATTGGGTTGGGGTTAATTTCAACTTAATCTTTTTTTTAAAACACAGACTCTTTCCGTTTAGAAAAAACCCAACCTAATATTATCTCCGTACTTAAAAACCCAATCTAATATTAAAT
Organism: Oryza longistaminata; assembly: GCA_009805545.1. NCBI lineage: Eukaryota > Viridiplantae > Streptophyta > Magnoliopsida > Poales > Poaceae > Oryza > Oryza longistaminata. The sequence continues at coordinate 29,465,809 of CM020181.1, forward strand.
TTGACGTTTTCAAGTCCAATAAATCTGGATCAATGAATCTGGACAGTATGTACTAAAAAAAAAAACTATCATGCAATACTATATTGTTTTTTTTATGGAACGGAAGGAGTATAGAGCACATACAATAATGTTAAGTGTGATGCCCTTAAAAATGTAACATCAGATTGGATGATGAGATAGAGGGGACAGAAGCTAGACTATCCCTTGTGCGAGAATGAATTGAACACAAATAAAATTATTTGGATCAGTTTGCTTAGAGATACTGTAGAGGTGATGTACTTTATATACCACCTCTTATCTTACATGGACATAATAGACGTGGCAACATATCTCTTTTTATAAAACTTGTTCTAATCACACTTGCACATCCACCACTTCTAATGAGAGGTTTCATTTTTATGTTTCCAAGAGTGTCGCCTACGCAAACAAAACACTTAATTGATTGCTAAAATAGCCCACACAATGCATTTTTATTTTTTTAATCTTATAGGCAACACATGTAGAGACAAGTCACATTAAAAACAATGTAAACTCATCTCATCTCTTTCTTTATTAATTACTTATCATATCAATAAAAATATTGGCATGATACCCTATTTAATGAAAATAAAACTCTAATTGAAAATGACCTTATAAAGATTCCACACGTACACACTACGTAGCACCTCTAGAAATTGGGCTGCCATATTTTAAAACGGAATCATTATAAACATATTCTTATCAACGATATGTTGTTTGTCACGAAAAAAATAATTACTAGTAAATACGGTGACATCTTCCTGTATTAGTCTATCTAGCCTGTAGGCAATTATAGTGGGTTGTTTATTTGGAAGATTGGGGTACCGTGTCAATCGAGACATGTAGAAGGAGGTGACGAGAGAGGTTACGTGGAGCTGCAAGATTTTGACTGTTATGTTTTTTTGCTCCTGTTTAAGCTGCGATAGTTAATTGCGCCCCGGTTGAATTATGATCGGCGATGCATCACGGTGAAAGAGAGAGTTTTACCGTATTGTGTCGTTTTAAAGGCCGCGCTGCAGCGAAAAGCGAGGTGTTTCACGAGGCGATTATATTAAAAGCACTAGCAGTATGCATCTGTTCGTACAAACGGAGCTTTCAGCCGTGCCAAAGCTAATCACAATTTCCCTTCACGAGAGTGGTAGCAAACTGGCCCAAAGCAGCAGCTGGGGCCTACTACTCCCTCCGTCACGCAGTATAAGGGATTTTGAGTTTTTTTATTTGTAACGCTTGACCCCTCGTCTTATTCAATCTTTTTTATAAATATAAAAAATAAAAAGTTATGCTTAAAGTATTATAGATAATAAAGTAAGTCACAAATAAAATAAATAATAATTTCAAAAAATTTTAAACGTTGTAAGCAAAAACTTAAAATCCCTTATATTATAGGACGGAAGGAGTAGCTAGTAGCACTAGTTCTTTGTTTCTTGCAGACATGAAGCATATCGATCGATCGGCAGATCGGGCGGTGGTCACGCAGTGGCTCCGTCACAGTAGTCATGGTCCCTTGCCTCCCCCAGTTGCCTGGAATTTTATTGGGAACGCGACGAGATGGGCTGGACGTACGCAGGCAGGAGGGGATGGAAAGGGAAGGCGGCCAATAAAGTGGACGGACGCAGGATCGCCAAGCAACCGGCGGCACAGTTCGTCCTCGCGACCCCAAACCGATCCAGAGAGACGCGCCGGATCCATCTGGTAGTTGGGATTTGGGAAGATGACGATGATAAGGCGATGGATGGGAGGGAGAGATCGAAGGGGTTCGCGGTTTCACGGAATCCTCCGCTAGTTTCGCGTGCCAAAACGCCGCCGATATGCACGGTAGTACTCCGTAGGCATCTCCGCATGTGCCCTGTGTCTCTTCGTGACTTCACCCGATGGAACGAGGTGGAATTATCGGCGTAATTTGGGCTTAAATTGTTCGAGGAACATGTGTGATTATCAAGGTTTATAAAACCGCGCGGTAATTGATAATTTATCAAGTACAGTACCCTTCCTTCTTAACTTTTAAAACTATGATATACTGTACCTTATGATAACTACCCGATTACTGCGATACCCGTTAAAACGTGAGGTGGTGATAACCTTATTCAAAACGATTTGATAAACCCTAAATATTCGTCAACGAGTTGTGTTTTTTTTTCTAGTTATATCCAAAATCGGAGCTTAGCAAGCGGGGAACCAAAAATCCCAAATTCCGGTGACGCACGCAGCGAGTCCAATGGGAGGAATCTTTTGGCCCGCAAAAGGAAAGAGCGCGGCTGCGGCCGCATCGGTGGACGGGGATAGCAGCGGAGGAGGGCGTTGGAATCTCTCGCGGCGGCCATGGCCCATGGGTTGGTTGGTTGGGTGGGTGGCTGGCGTGGAGGCCCCGCACACCGGAATCGTACAACAAAATCGTCGCGCGGAAGGATGGATGAGTGACGAGACGGACGACGAGATGCGCGCGGAAGGCGACGGGCGCGACCCGGCGAGACAGTGAGTCGGCAGCGCACGACACCCCGCCGGATTGGCTAGCCGCAGCCAGCGCTACAGTGGCAGACTGCGTATCCAAGCGATGCACGGAACAAAAATTGCCAGAAACTGTAACAAGAATTACACCAAGACAGAAGAAAAAACATTTCCTAGGGTGATCAAATCGTCGATCTTTGGTTTGGTTTAGTTAATATCTACCATAAGGGTCGGAGTATTTGGTTTGGTTTAGTGGCATATCTTGAGATCGACGAAGTCATCACAGGTTTGGTTTAGTGGCATATCTTGAGATTGACGAAGTCACCACAGGCGCCTCGCTGTTGACGGGTACGTCGCCTACCACTGAAAGCATAATTAGCCGTAAATGCGAGCACCCGTGTCAAATCTAGGATTTGAACCCGGGTGGGCTGGTTCCACCACAAGGAACTTAGCCAGTTGAGCTATGCTCACTTCGCGCAATGGTCGGAGTATTTGATTCCAATGTATTTAAAAACTATAAATGTATTCAAAACTTCCAGTGTATTTAAAAATTATAAATGTATTTAAACACGTGACTGAATCATATCATTCCATCAAAATTCATATGGAATGGATGACCATATAGAGATTTTGAATAAAAGTTAACCTAAGCTTCAATCTTTTAAAAAATTTCCTTCGAGTCTATCTTTCTCCTATGATTCATGTGATCTATTCAAACGATCGTACATGTTTCATCATTCTCTGTTGCTCTTGATTCTTATAAAAATCTTGTGTTTTTTCTATTGCTCTGATTTTCCAATCCGTTGTTTCAAAGGAGTCCTAAGCATTTTCTTTGGATGAAGATTGTGAATGAGTTTGATCAACTACTAGGATAGGTTACTTTTTGATTTTCATCCATGCTTTCCAAACTCATAAAATAGTGTGCTTCGTACATAAACTTTATAAATAGATTTTTTCTAAAAAAAATAAATTTATTTTTTAACTTTGTAATAGTTAATGCTTAATTAATCACTCGTTACTGATTTATCTCAATTACAACGTGCAATAGATTATAGCTAGGTTCAAATGCAACCAAATGTATCTTAGGGTCTGTTTGAGTGGAACTTGTTTGAGTGGAACTTAAGATTTTGATAAGTAGATGTTTGGTAGTCAATTTATGATAATCTTACAGCTACAACTTATCAGAATCTGGATAAAAAAATACTAAACTGTTTAGGAGAGCTTCTGATTATAAGATAAACTGCAGTAGTTAGAAGCTTCCCTAAACAGATTATTAAGCTATTGCTAAATTTGATTTTGTGGCACGATTGCTAATCACCTTGCGATAAGCGGTCGGCGGTAGCGGCAATGGCTTATCATTTCTCATGGGATTTCTGGAGGAAGAGTATATTTAGGCAGATAATTGTCTCTTTCAACTTGAGAAACAAGCTACAACTGGAGTAATGTACTAGCACTATACCCGTAGTAATGCTTGTCACGGTACCGCGGCTATCTCCTTGGTCCATAGTGCGGATGTCGTAGCAGCACTTGTGACCGCTCACTCCGGCTAATAATAGCCTGAGAAAACTAAGCCCCATGTGGACCCACCCACTTGATGCTGCTGCCTATAGTTATCTATTTGGCCATGCTGACGAGAACCAGGCAAAAACTTTATAAAACTAGCGCCGATTGCCGACTAAATCAATCAAATGTAAAAGAAAAAACGATGAATTTTGATAAATCAGTTATCAGTTCATCCTGCCCATAGTTAGGACTTAGGAGTGACGACAAGCATGTGCCAGGGATAATACAGCAACATAAAATATTGAGACAGGAAAGAAAGCCCATGTTACTGCTACCTCAATCATGCAGAGTACAGTACGTTCGTAAACATGTTATGCGAGATCACTAAAAAAAAAAATCAAGAAATCCGTCCTGTGTCAAGCACTGCTCTGCTGGTGCTGGTTCCCCTCCCTTGCACAACTCTTTTTTGTCAGTAGAGTATTTTTACTTGTGAAGCACATGCATCCACTCTCTTTTTTCTTCCCCTGAATTCTCATTGCCATGTCGTTCGTATGAAACTGCCCAGCACGCAACCATGCATCGACGTGCCATCGAATACTCCGTTCTTTAGTTTTGGGTTCAGTTTTGTTACGGCACTCCAGTCGATCGATCAAATAGTTCTTTAGTTTTGCACTCTTTGGATAACCATATTGAATTACAGAAGTAGACGGGTTCAGATTGATGCCCACCATGGAATGGACATGGTCAGTTTCTGAGTTTGTTTGCTTCACAACTCTGAAGCCGTGGGTCAAACTTTAAACTCTCTAATTTGAGCTCAGAGTGCCACATACTTAATTGGAATTCTGCAGCTATTATGTAACCGTAAACTGTAACTTCAGATTGAAGGATTCCTGAATCTATATTTTCCAATAGCGCTTTTTCCAATAATTAAAGTCATGGTTCAATAATGTGAACTCAGCTGATTCCTGTATCATGGCCAAGATAGAGCCAACAAAGAATAAAAGAAAAAATATCTCTTCCTCTCTTGACAGGAAATTCCAATTAGTTAAATAGTCATCGGTCTCCTTGTTGCTTTCATTTATTATGTGCTGAGGCTTACAATTTCACTAATATTTCTTCTGCTTTTTTGTTGACGTTGATGGAATCATTACAAAAAAAAGATGTGACGTTAATGAACTGCTGTCTCTGTTCCTGTGGCCCATTAATTCGGCCTATAATCTAGCAATTCATTTCGGAAAGTACAGCCCAACAGTGAACAGATAGAAGTATCAGATACGTGGGCCAAATTCACATGTTCGGTTTATATAGTCCCAGCCCAGCCAGTATAACAAACTAACAAAGGACTGAAGAAACGAGATGTTCAATAAAACACGAGCTAAACAAAACATCCACCGATCAAGCCAATCGGGATCTTTACCTAATCTACTAACAGATATAACTAACTCTCACAAACTGATAGTAAAAAATTGACCCTAAACCAAAACACTCTAAACCTAATTAACGCCCATCTTAATTTCTAGTTGATTCCAAGGAATTTCTTGATGGGACCTTCCAGCTGCTGCATGACGGCCTTCCATCCAGCCTCAGTGGGGTGCACATCGTCCCAGTAGAAGTACTTCTCCGGATCGTTGCACACGCTGAACAGGTCCTTGCCATCGTGTCCCTTCTGCCCGCAGAAGCCGTTCGGGTCCAAGCTCTCGCAGCACGGCTGCATCTTGTGCTCGAACTGGCTCGACACCTTGTGCTTCGAACCTACATATCAAATTCGTCAATGGACACATGTACGTTGTAAACAGAAAAATAAAATGAAGTTCATCAAGAAATTAAAACGAATCAATAATGCGTGGTAATTATTACCTTGGTCGGGATTGACGATGTTGGAGAAGGCAGTGTTGAGGTCGACATGGTGGACGTAGTCGAGGTGCGAGAGCTTCTGTTGGAGGTTGCTGCCGTGGAGGTAGGCGCCCATGTTGCCGGTGGAGCTGCAGCCGGAGTAGTTGCCCGCCTTGGTTACCCACGGCGTGCAGCCGACGGGGTGGCAGGTTTTTCACCAGGATCTTCCTCGCCCCGTTGTTCTTCAGCCGGTGCACCTGCTTCGCGATCTCGCTCGTCACCTCATCGACAAACTTGATCATCTGCAACACACAAAGAAAACGCAATATCGATCGATCAGAAAGACGTTAGGACGTACTCCAGTAGCTAATGTGTGTGAAGGCTGATTTAAATGACTATTTAGGTGGCATGCACGAAACGAAGGGATATCCTCTCGAGTTTCGAGGGATGAAATCACTTTCCCCGATCTGTGTACTGACCTTGCTAGTGTCGTTGACGTTGGCGAGGCGGGCGTAGTCGTTGCCGGAGACGGCGACGAGGGCGATGGAGTTACGGAGGTTCCGGCGGGTGATGGTGCCGTCCTGCACCAGGTCCCTGAAGTGGTCGACCTGCTTGTCGAGCGTCGGCGCGCCGCTCGGCAGCTTGAACACGCCGGAGCCGCCGGCGGCGAAGTTCATGCCGTGCGGGTGCACGTAGTTGTCCACCCTCCTGTACGTCGGAGGCGCCTCATGACGCCCCAGCATCCGGGCTGCAAAATGTACAACCAAATTATTAAGTACGTAGTAACATTTTCAATCTGAAAATGGATGCTGTTGAAAATTTCCTTCAAGATCGATTATTCAATCTGAAAATGGATAATTAGGCTATAGTTAGTTAGTTAATTACCGATGAGATCGGACTGGACCATGGCGTTGGAGAAGCGGCCGGTTGGGCGGTTGTTGCCACGGTCACGGCCGTAGGGGTAGTACCATTCGCGCGACTGCTCGCTCAGTCGGCGCTTGGGGAGATTGCCGGTGTCGGCGAACGAATCGCCGAACACGAACAGCGTGTAGAACCCATTGTCGGAGTCCCCGAAAGCGGCAGGATCGGGACGCGCCTCCACATGAACAGCTGCTATACGCACACGAATTATCGATCTCATTCGTCAGAAATGAAGATTTGATTTGATCGATACTAGATTGATATTGAACACGTAATCAAGAACAAGAATGTACAAGAATGAAGGCTGCAGATGGTACGTACCATGCAGAACGAAGAGGATGAAGCAGGTGAGGGGAAGTAGCAAGGAGAGCTTCGCCGCCATGGCCGGCAACAACTGAAAGCTCCTCGGTTGACGGTGGAGGTGGAACTCGTGGAATTGCTTGTGGCTTTGCATGCATGGGTGTTTACCACCCTATTTATAGACACGACGAGGCTGCAAATCTGTTCCGAATCTACTATTCTCAAGGTGGTTTTGCGAGGTGATTGGATCACGCGGCGCTGGCGCCCTTAACTTCCGAGTAACAGTTGGGATTAGGAAGTACTCCAACGACTAACGACGTGCAGCGAGCAGCTGTGATTTTCCAAAGTGATCGCGTACTCCTATCTACCAGGGCCGGCCGAAATGCTCCCACACGACCAGCCCAATCATGTGGGCCGAATCACGCCGGCCGCTCAGCTCCTACGCTTATCCATGTGATAAAGCAGTTCAATCTTATCTTCCTGCTTATATATTATAAGAAAATAGGCCTGTTCAGCTATTTTCAACCATACCATTTTTTTTTTTTTGGTAAAGTTGCTAAAAAATTATCTACGTTTAATTTGTTGTTAAATTTGATCAACACATAAGAAATCTTGTCAAAATTTTAGCACTGCCAAAACTTGGTAAGGTTTTACACTAAACTAAACTTTATATACTTTTTATCTCTACACATGCCAATAAAAATACGAGACTACCCATTGATGTTTCGATAGATTTGAAGCTTCAAATTTTATAGAATTTTCAACCAATACATATAGCCCGTTTTGAATGAAATAAAAGAAAAGGGACAAACATATAAAAAAATCGTAAATCTTGAGAAAAAAACTGCTGTAAAATCTGATTTTTGTTGTAATGTAGTACCTGAGTTTAGTTGCTCGGTAATTAAGTGTAAATACTCTATAACCAAACATAAGTGCTTCGTAACTAAATGTAATTGTAAGTTGAATTTATAGGAACACAATCTTAATACAACTTCGTACGGATGAAAAATCAAAAATATAAGACCTCAAAATTCCATGGCAAGTGAAATAGCAAAACCTCAAGGAAGGAACGAACTGTTAAATTGACGATAGAAGATGCTTCTCTGTGGGCCGAAAGACGATAGAGGCTGTGTTTACTTCCCTTCAAACTTTTAAAAGTTCCGTCACATTAAATATTTGTACACATGTATGAAGTATTAAATGTGGATGAAAAAAAACAATTACACAGTTTGCATGTAAATTGCGAGACGAATTTTTAAGTCTAATTACGTCATGATTTAAAAATGTGGTGCTATAGTAAACATTTGGTAATGACGGATTAATTAGACTTAATAAATTCGTCTCGCAGTTTACAGACGGAATTTTTGTTTTGTTATTAGTCTACGTTTAATACTTCAAATGTGTGTCCGTATACTTAAAAAAAAAATTGGTTGTGGAACTAAACACTCGGCCAGAATTCCGCCCACTTTCTTCTCACCATTCATAATGGCACGGTGCTAGTTGTGCTCGTCCCTATAGTGATGTACTCCCATGTTTATTATTTTCAATGGAAGATTCAGTGGGAAAGCTCTCTCCTCCAGTGATTTCTCCCAAAAAAAAAAAAACACGAGTAGCTCTCTCTAAAAAAAATCACGAGTAGCGACAAATACTAAAAACAGTTCTTCCAAGAAGCTGCCATAGCCTATGATCCAAGAGGCGAAGACCAATTTACAAAGTTAGGAATACGACAGCTTCCACCAAACCATAATGTTCCTCACAATCTTATAGACACATCAGACAAGAACAGACACATTATGGATATAGGAGGAGAATGAAAAATGGATTGTTATTATTTCAGACGAGTATACAACCAATGGTTTAACTCCCAGTTACCCACACCACATCAATTCGTTTTTTAAAAGTCCCTGCTCTGATCTATATTACAGAAAAACAATATGCCTAATTTGCTATCTACCAGATAAGGGACAGATGGCACATATAATTAAACTTTTATCTATTTTACACGGTGGTACAAAATATGCGCGGTGTTTTATCCCCAAGATTACATGTACTGTCTATGGTTTCTGTAGAGTCCAGAGATAATCTGAGCTGAGTTCCATTATGTTACTTGAGAGCGTTTGGCACCGACGAGGCATAGATGCATCAGTGAAGTACTCGAGGCAGATCTAGTGAGCCATATAGAGGTATGGTTTCGATCTGATTTCTATTTTCCAACAAAAAATGGCCTCTAGTGCTGACCTTCAGTATTCAATAGCGTGGTCCGCTTGAGTGGTGTTTCTGGTTTGGCATCCTGTTGGCGGGAAGCGATGGTTACCAGAGGAGGGTCAATTTTCCATCTGCATAAAAATGAAGGATAAATTTAGTACTGAGTGATTTAAGAGAAACATCAGGGTTAATCTGATAGATCTTCAAACTCAAGCAAACAAAAAGGGGATATTCTTTTGATTCTTATGCCACGCAAATCGCAAAAGACATATCGCGCACCTCACCAAATGAATTTATAAACACCTATGGTTACAGTGACAGGACACACATTTCATATTCAAATCACCACACAACGGGGTAAGGTTGATTCAGGAAAGAGGTTTCATCATTGATAGGAATGATGTGTTAATGGAAGTGATAAGTATGGCCAATTAGAGTTGTCTGCCTCCACCTTTTCTTGACACAACGCATGGGACAGCTAGATCAGGCCAGAAAGTGGAAGAAAATAAAGCCTTTTGGTTAAAGTAACGCGAATGTGGTATCATATCCCCTTCCGGTCCTCCACAGATTAAACAAGTTACCACACCACAAACATCATGAAACGATGGCAAGAAAAATAACAGTTCTAAATTCTCGTACTCCATCTTAAATGATACTACTCCCACTACTAGATTGTTGACATACTAAAGAAAACCCAATATCCTGGCACAATTTGAGGAGTACCAGCATATACTAGTACCATATGTATAATAATTAATATACTAGTACAAGAAGACAGACGTATTTGGTATATCAGATGAGTTGCCCAAGACTCGGAGACTGAGATAGGCCGGTCACAATATATGAATACTGTTGCTAAGAAAAAATTGGCCCTGTTCTAGTGTTGTGTCTGGTCGGCACATGTGCTTGAGACCTACACGGATCGCTTTCAGCGATCGTCCCCACCCCACCGAACATATTAGGAACACAATGACCATCGTCGCCTCGCCAACCATAATCTGCTCGACCTAACGTACCTCACCTTGCCATGGTGTCGGGATCAAATCCTAGATCTGACCATGCAATTTCGAGCTAACTGCTAACGTGCTAATCAAATCACCCGTAATCACGCGGTAACATAGTACTAGCATTTGGAGATTTATTAAATTTGGGAGGAGTAATCTGGTGATGTAGAGAGAGGGCACCGACGAAACTTACTCGTGTGGGAATTTGACCTCGTGGAGGGCATCCGACCGGTGGGACCATGCCAGGGCGGCCTGGCCGCAGCTGGCGAGCGGCTCGACGCGGGCGGCGTCGGTGACCAGCGAGAGCGGGCTGGCGTTGCGGCGCCGTCGTCGATGGCGTCGATGTCGCGCCACCCATTCGGGCCGCGACGCCGCGCCGGCCGCCCTCCCAGAGCGCCTGCGCGTTCACCACGAACCCGGCCCACTCCAGCCTGCTCGACAGCAGCATGTCGCCGCGGTTCGCCGGCAAGCATGGTCTCCTCCGACACGTGGTAGCCTACCAGCTTCCCCTCCGCGCGTCGCACGACGGCGCCTGGAGGAACGTCCTCGCTGGTGCCTTCGTCCTCGCCCAGCACGCCGACGGGCACGGCGCCCACCGACATTCACCTTCTGCGCCTCGTCGAACAGCTCCGTCCGGAGGATGCTGTTCTCGTCGGCGAACACCACGACGCCGTCCATCTTCCGCTTCCGTATCTCCCTGCATTTTGTGACACCAGAGAGATCTCAATTGCAACATCCGAGGTCGCTAGCTTGAGCGAGATCTAGCTGCGTTGAATTACCTCAGCGGTGCATTCGCAGGCGCGAGGTGGAGGAGTCGGGTCCCGTGATGTGGAGGAGTCGAGGTTGGGCGGGACAGCACGGCGGCGACGGCGTCGGTGTGGTGCTCAGGCTCGACGACGATCCACGTGAGAGGGCCGTCGACGAGGCGGAGGGTGTGCGCCATCGACGTGAGGGGAGGGCACCTGGAGCGCGGAGGTGGTGGTCGGGTGACGGCAATGACGGGCCTCGCGGGCCCAGCCCCGCGGCGCCGGCTGCTGCGCTGCGCGTTCTGGACGGCGGCGAGATGTGGTGCGCCTTGAGGAGCTCGTTGGGGTCCGGGTGCGGCCACGGGCGGACGCGGATCGGGTGGCGGCCGACGAACACCGGGCCGTGGTGGTGGTGCTGCGGGTGGGCCCCGACCTCGGCGGCCACCGTGGTGGTCGTCACGGTCGTCGTGGTGGTGGTCGTCGTCGTGTGATGGTGGTCGTCGCGTTGGCGGCGGCGAGCATGACGGGCGGGGAGACGAGCGAGACGAGGTGGGCGGTTGGGTTGATCGGCGGTGGGGAGGAACAGCAGGTAGACGATGAGGCGCGAGAACCTGAACCGCACCGCCATGGAGGTGGCGCAGAAGAGCGCGTGCAGCAGCAGCCACGCCGCGGGCAGCGACGGCTTGGACGGCTCGGGCGGGGAGTCCGGCGACCCCGCCGCCGGCGCCAGCATCGGCCACAGCGCCGCAGCAGCGTGAGCTTCATCGTCACAGCTTATCACCTCGGCAAGTCGCAGAGAGGCAAGAAGCAGGCAAGCGGCGGTGGGGAAGTGGCAAGTGGTGAGGTATATAAGAGAGCAGAGGAGGTTGGGTCGCCGCCGGCTCGGCTCGGGTGGGTGAATAATTGTGTGGAATTATTAGGAGGGAGAGCGGAAAAGGGCAGCAGCTGGTGGTGGATGGTGAGGTGAGGTGTTGGGTTCCACCGCGAACTCGGCAATTGGAGAAGGGAAGAAGAAGCGACAGAGATGACACGAACACGAGGCGGGGTTGGGGTTGGGGTTGGGTTGGGCTGGCGGTGTGGCGGTGGATGCGTGGGATTGGGGGGAGAAAACACGCCCGAACGCTGGGAATATTTCGGCCGTTAGGCGGGCACGCGGTGGCAGCCAGGGCACGGTTCCCCGTTTTCACGTTTTTTAAAAAGCTCGTTTGCTTTTACCTCTCTGACGGCGGTGTGGGTATCTTGTTCACTTTGGTTGTGTTTAGGTCAGCACAAAGTTTGTATTTTGGTTGAAATTAGAGATGATGTGACTGAAAAGTTGTATGTGTATGACAGATTGATGTGATGAAAAATAACTAAAGTTTGGAGGCAAACTTTGGATCTAAACACAGCCTTTGGTTGGTGAAGCTGTCCGTAGTTATCTGAAGTAAACGCGAGCTGACTAAACAGTTGACAGTAAAAGTCGCCTAGTAAAATACGTACTGCTATGAAGAGGGAGCAGTATTCATTCATCTTCCTGTTTCCACGCAATAAATCACCGCTCAATTATCTTCCCCTCGCATCTTTCATCCATTAATAATAGTCCCCCCTACGGTACAGTACCACTGTCGCTGTGAACAAAACCATTGCACTCCAAGCAATTCTCAACCATCCAGATCCTTTTGCAGGAACTCTATGGACAGTAGACATGAGCTCTCTCGCTGCCGATCAGATCCTTCTGCAGCGACCGATATTTCCTTGTTTTTTTTTTCTCGCAGGAATTCACTGTATTGTCACAAGCCGGGATGCACAACTAATGCTGCCTGGCTAGTTTGTTGTACTGCCGTTAATAACATGGCAAGGGACAGTAGTACTACAGTAAGCTTCCTGTCGTTGGCTAAACCAAAGATGTGTTTGATTAACAACAAAAGGGGTTGGCTGTTGCCTAATGCACGCACTGCCTGTACAGATTTATTTAAGCTACCAATAGTACAGCATCTTCTTGCAGCGTTAAAACTGCTACAGGATTTTTCTAGTCGGCGCCCTGAACTTTCATCAGGGATGGTGCTCACGTGCAGGCAAAGGGCAGGCAGCCCATGCTGGCTGCCGTAATTCTGAACTGATCCAACGTATGGCCAATTTGGCCATGGATGGATTGGATGCTTGGCTGCTTGCTCGTTCTGGAGTTCTGACCTGTAATGTCATTTTCTTAATCCTTTCTTTTTCTCCCCAAATTTTGTTTTCCTGCCAATGTCAGTGTCAATTCCGGATTGGAGTAGAGCCGGCACTCGATCATAGTTCCATGCTCTTGTCTTGCATTCTGCATTGCCATGTGTGTCAGATTTCTTGTTCATTCTGGTGAAAGAAGCTGAGTAGCTTTATGAGCAGCAAGACACTGTCCCATTCAGTCCAGAACACAGTACGGTGAATCTGTGAATCTCTTGCACGAAACAACTGCACGAACGGGCAGTACAGGATAATTTGATAATATGATCTGAAAAGTGATTAGGAGAGTGTACAACCAATCATGTTTTGAACTAAGCTTGAAGAAACAATAATCCGATTGGTACAGGTTGGGTTGAATCTGCTACAGTTTAATTCAGGTATGCTTGTCCTCGTGTTCGACGTGATGGGTACTGAACTATCTACCTAGATGCCTACACATATAAACAAATTACAGAGATTACACGAGGAGGAAGAAGTGCATGCAATGCAATGAAAATGGACATAAAAGCTTAGAGCTAGCTAAACCAGGATGTTGTCACTTAATAATGGATTGAAAGGAACATGACATAGGCAGGGTTAGATACTTAGATATACTTGGATACATACTAGTATATCATTTCCATACCTACGCAGCTTGGTGTGAGTGTGACCTGCTCACCGGCCATTGCTGAAGACTGCACTTGAACTACCAGCTAGTGTGTATTTTAATTCCTGGGGCTGCATTCTTAATAGTTCAGTACGATTGCCTTTTCGTCTCTCTATATAACTTTAGTTAAAATGTTCTTTAAAGAAAAAGGATAACTTTAAAATGGACTTCACACTCTGAAGTCTGAATATTTCTTTCTGGCAACGAAGTCTGAATGTTTGTTGTGCCTGGTCTGCCGTACTGGCCGTTCGGTGAAACATGCACATAAACAGCGATTGCATAACAGTATACAGTAGCATTATGCTCCTCCTTTTTTCATCAGCTTTAAAAATTGTTAATGATGGCCGATTAAGCCACATGTAATTATAATTACCGCGTAACAGGTGGCTACTTAATTATCAGCTCATGAGGTTAATCATTTCCTGACGCTAAATCGGCAATAGCGACGTATAGGTTGCAGTTAGGTGGAGTCCTTTTCTTTCGCGGCGTTTAAGTATTGATTAGCACCTGCTTTATGTAGTTTAATCGTCAGTGGATGGAGTAGTAGTTGCAACGTTGTCGTTTACACTAGAAGCCATCCGTGCCCAGCCAAATTAAGCACGAATGCATGCATGCTTTCAGCTCAAGCGAAACAGAGCAAATCACAGCCTCTCCTGTGAGGCTGTGAGTCTGTGACTGAATCTCTGGTTTGTTACTTGTTCAGAGTCAGGGCAACACCAATATATATAGCTAAAGTAGTCCATATAGATGGGATCCACATTTGTGGACTTTAACTATTGCAACATTTACAATGTATATAGTTAGTAAGTAGTAGGAGGAGGAGAGAGGAAATAGAGACAAATGACATATTTTATTCTATATGGGCAGCCCATATGCTTATGGATGACTTTTGTTATTTCTCTCATATGGACTACTTCCACAATGTGGTTAGGTAGCTGAATGTATTATTTTATTGACTATGGACTGGTTTTGAAGTACATTGACAACGGTGACTGTACTGTAAGCTACTCCTAAGCTGGAGGGAAGTGAACAAGCAAAGCAATGGCAGGTGATGAAAGCATCTGCAGGCATGCGTTGCCCGGGCGTGAATTCTGTCAGAAAGGTAACATAAAGTTTTGGAGACGATTTCACAATAATTCATGTGGCCAGTGGAGTAATCATGATCATAGGAGAGGTTCCATTCAACTAACAGAAAAGGCAGAGCGGAATCTGCACTACTTTCTTCAGCACTTTGTGGTTGTTCCTCCTTTTGCCGGTCTCTGCAATTTGCATCCGGGTATGATTTGCTACTGTTGTTTGCTTTGCTCCGTACTACTGTCTACTGGTAGTAGTTCACTGCTCCACTCTTCACATGCAGACATGCCCTGATTGATCTGGCACATGCATCAAATTGGAAAAGAAGAAATGGCATGCACAAATGACCAAGATGCGTGCTGGTAGTACACAAGAAACCAAAGAGTTTGGGTCTTCATAGTTCATACCGTGCCTAGTTAATTAGCAGTTTTGCAAAGTTTCTAGATCAACTACCTTGTAGTCTTTCGGACCTCGGATCATGCTCTCTATGATTTGTTTTTGAAAAGAATGGAATGATGAAAGCTTAATCTTCAATCCACCATTTTGGTCCAGTTTCATTTCATGCAGTCCGACCAAAAATGGCAACTGAAGATTTGATCAAACATGATTGCACATTGATCTGTATTATTAAATAAGACACTAGCACTAGCTAAAACGAATGCAGGATTGATTCCTTTGCTTAGAAGCGACATCAGAGATGACACTCACTCAGTTCATTACATGAAATTGCCCATAATCGGTGCTTCTGATAAAATACCCATGACTTCCTTTGCTGAATCAGTTATGTTTGTACAGATTTTCAAGGAGCGCAAGCGCTAGCTACTGGATTTGCTCTAATTTGTCTCTACTAACACTAGGTGCACTTGCATTAATTTGTTGTTAGTAACACTGATACCTATCGATTCAACCAAAAAACGTACCATGTGACAGCATCTATAGCACCAAAACCAGTTGTGCTATGAACTTATAAGCTAACAATCTGAATTAGTACCAGTATTAAATCAGATAATTGCACCTAACTAACTCTAGTTTTGGTCATAGTACATATGAGAACTTCTGCACTGTGACGCCGAACGACCAAAACAACCAATTCTCCAAATGAATGTGCTCCATTTGTTCCAGCGACAGTCCACCTGCACAACAATGGAGGACACCAATCATTTGGGGTCCTAGTACGCCCCATGCAAATGCCATAACAAACTTCTTTTGACTTAATGGGCAGCTCAGGCCAAACCTCCAGCTATGCACAAACAGTTCCCCTAGTTTGGCTGTCCCATAGAAGAATTGAAGGTTTTCAGTTGACGTTTCATGTTCTTCTTTTGTTCGACATCTCATTGTAATCAGTTGACGTTACACAATTTGGGGCCATTCCATAATTGTAGTACCTTGACTTGCAGAGAGATATATCAGAAGATCCTATAGGAGAGATTTTTGTCAGTAATCAGACAATGGTAGAACGCTACAGGAAGCAATGTCTAGAATATAGAGGCATAGAGCAACAATTCACCTTTGTAACTATCATACATTTCAAAATGAAGACAGAAAATTTTAGCAGGAGAAATATGATTAGTCTGCTACCACCACATGGTTCTACCAGCAAAAACTGGTGCTTCTAAGTTTTAACAAGTAATAACAATTCTCCCACATGGTTCACAACTCAAGGCCAGCAGAAAAACGTTCTGCAGAGAAACGAAGCTATCCCAGCTGTGCTTTTCAGACCATGAAAGGCTCTTTGCTTTGGTTTCAAACAATGGCAAGAAAAGCTCACAG
Organism: Oryza longistaminata; assembly: GCA_009805545.1. NCBI lineage: Eukaryota > Viridiplantae > Streptophyta > Magnoliopsida > Poales > Poaceae > Oryza > Oryza longistaminata. Next base: position 29,482,476 of record CM020181.1, read on the forward strand.
CTACATGCAACTGTAGTACTAGTGATCAATGCTCATGAACAGATGCTTAAAGCAGAGGAATGGAAGATTCCTCCCTCCAGAAATCCGGCACATGGGTTGTTGTCTTTGTTTTTATTTTATGAAAATGAAACAAGAACAGGTTAGGTTAGTCAAACGTCGGCGTATGGGAATCGGACATCTCCTCTGCTGAGAGGGCACCTCCCACTGTTTTTTTTTCACAAGTCACAAAGGCCAGTAGGAATCAGGGAGCTAGCAGTTGGAGGCTTGGAGCAGAGCCCAGCCAATATGATTTGGTTTGGTCAGATTATGACACCGACTCTTGAATTTCCAATTTGATACTAGCATGGAAATCAAGCTGAAAACTATGTGTATGCTACTACTAACACGCAAAAGCTAGCATCCTAGCACATGGCATATGAAGCATATGCAACGCAATGCCGTGGAATCTGTTCAAAGGGAAAGAGCACTTACGATAGAGTAGTTTGTTCAATCAGAAGGTGACAGAAAGTTTCAGTCTTTCAGGTGCTTCCTGCAAACGCTGCAGTGGAAAGGGGAGGTACATCAACTTCTCATCTACTGTTGAACTGAAATAGCCGCCTGAGCTAAATTTCAAGTACGAAATGACCATACCTTGCATAAGTAGACTGGTAGTTGCATGCCATGGGCGGTTTGTTCAGCTATGCAACAGACACCGAAAGCTGAGCCTCCATTTTGAACGAGAAATTCTCACACGAATTCAACTGTTTACTGCAAATTTACATACAACAATGTTAAAAGAACACCAAAACAATCATTATTCATTTCTCATTTCTGATTGCTTTGCTTATTGATGAAGCTGATCAGGTGTTTGATTTTTTTTTTTTGACTAACGACCAGGTGTTTGATTTAGCATTTGATACAATGTTCAGAACAGACAAGTTGAAGATCAATCAGCCACGTGCAGTCAAAGCTTCTGAATCTCCTGCACAAACCGCTCCAGATCCTCGTAGGAGCTCCCACCGCTGCTCACCGCTATCGCGGCATCGGCGGCGAGCTCCTTGGCGCGCGCGCGCGCGCCGCTCCCCTTCTCCCCGACCGCGTCGGCCAGCATGGCGCGAGCCCACCGGCGTCGGGGACGCCGGCCCCGCCCTCGACGCGGCGCGCAGGCGCCCACGCCCGGGTCCTCCACGAGCTAGCCGCGCGTTCACGAACTGGTCGGCCGCCATGGGCGCACGCCAGCATCGGCACCCCCGGCGGCGCACGCTCCAGCACCGAGTTCCAGCCGCAGTGCGTCATGACCACCCCACCGCGCGTGCCGGGCAGCGTCCGCCACTGCGGCGCCACCCGCGCACCAGCGCATACGACCGCGTCATTCGCGCCGCCGCCGCCCGCGCCTCGAACCTTGCCGGGACATGCGCCGTCGCCGCTCACGACCCACCGAACGGGACGGCGCTCCGCTCGAGCGCCTCTGCCAGTGCCGCCGCCATGGCCGGCGTCAGCACCGTCCTGCTACCCGAAGCCACGTAGCACGACCGACCTTCCGGGAAGGCGTCCAAGCCACGCGCTGAGATCGCTCGGCTGCGACGGCGCTTCCCGCTCGCGCTTCGCCGGCGGCGTCCGCGTCCCGGCCCACCGGGCCCACCGCCACAACGCGCTTGAACCCAGGTCCTCCGCGGCGCGTCCAGGTACCTCCTCGAGTGCGCGGAAGGTGTTCGACACGAATCCCCAGCTCTCCAGATTCCATAGTAGTTTCTGCTTTCAGCGACTCGCCGAACCCTGCTCTTCTTAACGAGCCTTCCATGTAGGCCTTTGTACAACTGGAGATCTCTCTCCCCACTCAAACCGCCGGCTCGCCCGGGGATCGCCGGGACGCGTACTTGAAAACCCATTGTCGCACCCCCACGGGCCGCTTCACCGACGGCGGCAGAGCGAGTGCGGCAACGGCGTGTGCCGAGCAGCGCCGGAGGGCGTGGAAGTACGACCCTCGGGACCCGGCGATCTCGGCGGCGAGAGGCTGCGTCCACCCGCAGCAAAGAAGTCGGATACGACGGCGACGACGGGGTGCGCGGACTGGCGACCTTGGTCCCGCCCACGCGAGGAATTGGGGTGGTGGAGGCCGCTGGCGAGGCGTGGACGAACACGGCGATGTAGTCGGGAGGCGAGGTTCATCGTGTTCTCGAGGCCGGCGGGGAGGGAAGGGTGGGAGGGGAAGGGGAGGACGACGGGTGGACGGAGTCGGGGTGCGCGCCGAGGAGAGGGGCGAGCTGGGCGGCGTTGCCCGGCGTGGTGGACGACGGTGAGGGCGGAGTCCCGCGCCGCGAGGAGAAGACGGCCGAGGGTCGTAGAGCGGCAGCGCGGTGGCGCTGCGGCCGGGAAGGGGACAAGGAGGACGGGTGAGGCGTGGGCGGTCCGGCGGCGCCATTGCCTGCGGTGGTGAGGACTGAGGCGGTCGGTCGGCGGCGAGCTGCCTGATTTGTACCGTACAGTTAGAGAATTTTTTTAATTTTTATTAAAATATTTAAAACTATTTTTTTTAAAGTTTTACAAATCTGACCTCTCATGCCCTGTGAAAGGGCGGATGGCGTCCCGTTCTCCTCACTCATCGGGCATGTTTTACAAACGGCTTAACAATGTATTTTTTAAAATAAATTTCTACAGGAAAATTGTTTTAAAAATTCACACTAACCCACTTTTTAAGTGTTTTTACCTAATGCTTAACTAATTGTGCACTGATCTAATATTTCATTTTTGGTGCGAAAGGTGAGAGTTTCCAACCCGCGGTCGGTCACCTTGCAGATGGCCCTTTCACCAGCCTCCCAAAGGGCTAGGCCGTCTGCAAAACAATCGGGGCTAACCATTTTACAGGCAGTCACTTGCAAGGTTGTCAGTATTCCGATTCGTATTCTAGTATCTTACGATACTATGATCCTACCAAGCCGAAACGATACCGATCCCACCTAGTATTCTAATTTTCATAGTATCTCGATCCTACTATTTATTACTACACGATCCTACGAAATCTTAGGTGGTACCCCGATTCTACGATCCCTATGATACTACAAAATATTATTTAAAATAACATGGTTTGAAAATAATGTAACTAAATATGCTCAAATTTATATAAAAACCAGTTAAATATATTAAAACCAACGTGGTTTCTCTTAATAAATGCCTCTATTTGCATGATATATATCATTACTACATTTTTTATATAGAATGGCTATATATAATTAATATAAATATTAATTAAACTTAAAAAAAATAAAATCTCATAGTATACCGATACTACGATACGATATTACTTTAAGCAAAACGATACTATCTAGTATCCCGATCCTGACAACCTTGGTCACTTGTCGCCCTTGCAGCCGATGGGTAGATTTGTAAAACACTGAAAAAAATATTGTTAAATATTTTAATAAGTAAACTTAAAACTGAAAAAAGTTTCTAGTTAGTGGGATCGGAATGGGCTGGGCCTGTGAAGACTACTACATGGGCCGGTGATTCGGCCCAGAAGAAATCAGGTAGCCGACGAGTCATCCACAGCGACAGCGAGTGGCCACCGGCCGTTCCACATCTCGCGCGCGGCCTCCGGTCGTCGTCGCGACTCCGCTGCCGCCGTCGCCCGGCGCCGCCGGTGACCCGTAGAAGGCGTTCGGAGCTCTTTGGGTGTGCCGCATGGAGATGACCAGAAGCCTTACGCTCGCGCCGCTCCCGGCGACGCTCCGGCCGGCATCCGCGGCCTGTCGCCGGCGGCAGCGGCGGCGAGGGCTTCCATTCGGGGCACTCTTCCCACCACTACTGCCTCCTTCCAACGTATGTTTCTTCCTCCCCCAGCTAATTCTGTTCCCTGCTTGAATGATTCAGTTGTTCGCAATTCTTCTTCAGCAGCAGCAGCAGCAGGAAATGCACACGAGGGCGCTGCAGCCGCGGCAGGATTGGGTGGGGGAGTGGGTCGGGAGCAACGACACGCTTGTGCGCGGCCTGCCCATCCTCGTCGGCGGCGCCTCCCTGCTCGCCGTGCTCCTCAACCGCGCCGTTTCCGGCATTGCAGCTGTCTCCGACGCCTCCAGGTCATCCTGTGGGTGCAGAGCCACCCCAAGAAACGCCCCCATTTTGCGCTCCTCTTGGATTGGATTTATGATTACTGACCAATTAGTTAATTTGATCTTCATCTCAATAGTTCGCAGTCAAGGGCTGACATACTGACTCTTGCTCTCTCCGTAACTGATATTCTTGCTGGCCTTGTTTGGCTGTCCATCCGGCCGAAATCCATTTCTCCTGTGAGTTTATTATCCTTTGTGGAATATTATTGTAGTAAATTTTTTACACTAATTCCTCATTTTGAAATGATCTTAGGTTGTTCCTCGAGGTGTCGAGTGTAAACGGGTAGGAACGGGTGTATCGGACTCGGCTCTTCGTGAACTACTTTGGTAACCATTTTACTGATACACTTCCTGCTTATTTCAATCTTAAAGATCTTATTTAATTCATAGAGATCATGGAAGCTCAAATAGTGAAATATTATTACTTAAAACCTCACTAGGTGTTCCATACCGTGATTCTATATAATTACTAGTGCTATGATTTTCCATGAACATAACTAAACAAATCTTTCAGTTTTATGCATACACAATCCCATCCATGTACTTCATGTAAAGGGAATTATGTTGTGAGGCTGGCTGTGACTTAAACTTCTCACAAATAGGACATGGGATTCCCTTACAACTGCAACTTGTTGCAAATCCTTGGTTGTTGTGTATGGAGGTAATTGTGTTCTTCAAATTGGGGTTGCTGCTGGCTCTCCAGAGGATGGTAATGCGGTTATGGTGGATGCGCAGAAGTTCATGCAAGGTTCCCTTTATAAAAGTGCCATGGAATCCAAGAAGCGTGAGTGTCTTTTGTTACTTAAAAAGTTCTTTTTTTCTGTTTGATTTCATTCAGAAACTTCACTTTGGTCTTCTTGCAGAATCTTACCTAGCAAATCTTGCCTTATATCCTGGAAGGACTGAACTACCATTCTTGCCAGCTAACACGCAGGTACTAAAAAATTCTTTCATCTTAGAGAAATTACATGTAAGCACGCATTGGTGTGTTTGTCTTATACTTAACGAAAGCTGATCATACCATCTTTAAACTAGGAAACTCCAGAATGCATCCTCTCTTTTTTTCATTGAAAAAGAAGGGGGAAATTCTAAAGATGACTGCATTCAACATTTAGATGAATTAATTGTATGAATGTTTAAAACCAAAGCTTTTGATATCTTCCATGATATACAGGCCCTAATATTGCAACCAATTGGTGATAAAGGAATTGCAGCTATTGGTGGTGACACTATAAGGGGGTTCACTAATCTTGATCAGGTATGCTATTTCTAATCTACAGCCTCCTAACATATATTGTACCATGTTTTGTTTTGGGTGGTTCGCACAGATAATATAGAGAAAAACAATCTGTGTGTATAAACTAAAGATCACAGTTTTAAAAAACAAACACAAGCCAAAACTAGGTCAACCAACATGCTTAACATTGGTTGTATGCTCACTTTTGCTGAAGCATACAATCTCTACGGTGTGTGTTTGCATTGGAGCATTTGAAGTATTGACAGGGAGATCTTGCATTATTTGCATTGCAGCTACAGTATTGCTTTTGAGAGCACAAAAGACCGAATGTAATGAAAAGCCTGTTGATTGTAGGTTGCACACTTGCACTGTTTTAAATTCAGTATGACGGTTACTGTAAAAAAAAAAAAATCAGTATGACTGTAGAGACAACCATTATCCTGTTGATTTTCCTTGCAGGCATGGATTGCAATGATAGCAGATAAACTGGATGCTACGTTGTCAAAGTCGTAAGAACGCGTAGTTTGTTGGATATTGTTTGTATCTTGCAATTGGCCAAACTGTCACGAGAGATGATAAGCTGACACTGTACATGTTCAAGTTACAGGTAGAGTTTGCAAAACCAACGGATAAAACAGTACAGGGCTGGGGTTGACCAATTGTTTTAAGCCAGGCTGTATGATTAGGCTTGATTAAGTTTGACCAGCATGAATTGATTACAATGTTAGTTACTTCTTGTAACCAGTCACTGTTGGCTGAATGAATCACATTACTGATGCTTTCATTTGTAAGATCTCATCACATTTCAAAGAGTTTGCAGTGAATTTACGTTAAGAATATCCTCCTGGACCCTCTCTAATACTCGTGATCAACAGTCGATAAAATGGAGGAATAAAATGAGCCCTAACAACTTTCTACAGTTAATGCCTAGCAATCTAAAGCGCACAAACCGCTGAACAAGAAGAGCGTCTAGAGATCAAAATTGTTCCTCTCATGACTCATGGTGAGATCAAAACTGCTCCTAGCCGAATGGTCTCAACATCCTTCTCCAGCTTCATTCATCCAATCTCTCTGCATCTCAAAATCATCCCTCCAAAGATCTTCATTCAGCCACTGATATCTTTGCTTTCTTCTTCTCATGCTTTTTACCAGTTTTTCGCTTTTTTTGCTTATCCCCATCATTATCTTCTTTTGTTGGTTCTACATGCTCGGTAGGTGGCGGTCTCTTGTTTGAAAGTTCTGACTTGTTTAGTTGAGCGCCATATGCCATCTTTCGTACATAGAAGCTTGCCACATCCCCATTGTCGCGTTTCAGCAGCACATTTTTTTGAAGTCGCCCGCTAGAGTCCTGTGTGTTTCAGCATGGTATAGAACTGAGAAATTTAACAGCACATTGATGCAATTCAACCAATCAAATGATAAGCACAAGGGCAAAACCCAATTAGTGGAAAATCAAATGGTATAACGTACCTTGGCCTCTTGGCCATCCAGTTCATCAAATGCGTTCTCTACCTCATCTCTGTCTCCAAATGAAATACATGTAGAATAATAATCACCCCGAACCCTTGAATCAATCTATTGAGAAGGAAATAAAACCATTAGACTATAAAAGTACATTTGTATTGAGCAAATCATAATTAGTATGCAAAAACCTTCTCATCAATACTGGGATTTCCAGAAAATAATTTGAGCAGCTCCTGACAAGGCAGGTAGACTGGAATTTTGTGAGCAAGCAACTTCATCATATCAGATTCAGGTACCTAAGAAATGGAAATAAACAAGTCAGTTGGCAACTCCCTAACAATGCTGAGGTTTAAGATAATTGTTTACTCTTACACTATCTCTTGCAATTTCAATGGGATCATTAAATCCATGCTTAAGCTTGGCGAGAACTAGATTCATCGCAGCTTCTGCATCCTTCAAGCAGTTATGTGGCTCCCCTTCTTCTCGAACAGCATAGCCCAAAACAGACTAGAAGCACAAAAATCAACAAAAAAATTTCAGCATGCATAGATTCAGAGCATGGTGTTCTTCAGGCCTTCTATGCATTGTTTTTCTTAAGCAGAACATCATTCATAAGGAAACAAGGCTACGAGTAAATAAGATGCTATGCAGTATCCTTTTAACTATACCTTGCACAGGCTGTTTAAAGAGGCTGATGCAGTAGTAGGCAAATTTGCATACTTAAAGATGTATGCTGTATCAATAACCCGAGAGTAGTCAAACTTAAGAGCTGCAAACGAATCAAAAAAATGATAAAAGCTGAGTTACATACTGAGTAACAAAATAAAGCCTGCCAATAAACATGATGGATGCATAGAATGACTATATCAAATAGATTGGACCGCATTAATCACAGATTACCATGTAAATCTTTTGATAGGCTATGACCAATCAAGATCTTTCCTTTGGACAAGAGCTTCTTCAACGATTTCTAGGGAAGGAAAGGAACAATATAACTTTTGCAAGATTAAATCAAACCAAACGCATAAAGAATTTGTAGAAGCATACCTGAACATCAACTAATGAGCATGTGACTCCTTTTAAATCCTTCTTAGACAAACCAGTAATGCTTGTCCTATAGTCTGCAACAGCTTTTAAGGGGTTTACAAGTTCATCTAACTTCACCTGAAAAAGAATGAATTTAGTGTGGTCTAAGAAGAAAGATGGAAAATTATGGCATGATTAATGATTACAAGTCAAAGGACATTGCATCAAATATACATGTGTCTAATGTTTAAAAGATTTGGCATAAACTTTATCTAACCAGCATTAAAACATGTTTTTTTGTTGAAATTATGTAGTGTTAGGAAAGTTCTGCTTGTTGAGGCACGCAGCAGAAGACAACTCAATGCGTCCAAATATAATACCTCTAGATTGCTGTTGACAACACATACTCGGACCAAGGCTTCTGTACCATCATGGCAAAGGACCATCTCACAGTCAATTGCCAACATAGTTGACTTCATAAAATTGGTAATTTTGCCTTCACGCAGCACTTTCCATCCCTGTCAACATGTCAGTAAATCTGGAGTTATAGAAAACCATAGACATCTCTAATCTTCGCAATGGGTGACATGAAGTCAGAGAAATTCTCCTGTATTAAACACTACTGAAGTACAGTAGATAGACAATACTCCCTACATGTTTATGTTAACATTTAATACAGCAGTAGAAGTGCGGGCGGAAAAGAATAAAATCATACACTTTGAATTAATGAAAGAACAATTCAGCTTGTACCTCTTTGTAAGATGGGAAATTATAATTTTTCCTGTACTCCGGGTGTTCTGCTGTCAGTTGAACAAGCTTCTGCATTTCGCAGAATATACATCAAAACAATTGTTAACCAAGTTTTGACACCTTTGTCTTGGTTATAACCAGAACAATCCAGAAACTACACAATCATGAGATAGCATAAATAATACCAGCTGAGGAGAAATCTTGTCAGGAAATTCCTTCAGGAACTGCTCAAAAGCACTTCGTTCGTTCAGACGCCTTACCAATTTGCCGAAGTACTGTAATCAAAAAGGAGAAAGACACACATTGTCAGTATCTCTACTCAAAGAGAAATTTAAGGATGCCTGACGAAATTCATGGAACGAAACCCAATCGAACTGAACCAAAATACCACCTTCTGGAAATCTTTGGAGAAGGTTAGCAGGAAAGCAAGCAGCACATCCTTGGACCGCTTCTTGGGGTCACTCACGGAAGCTCCGAACTTCTTGTCGTTCCGAGCCAAGAAATCCTTCCATCCCCCCTCGGCGCCCTTGAGCCCGTTCTTCTGGGTGAACCTGACGATCTCGACGAGCACCTGACAACGAACACAGCAACGCAGAATCAGGGGAGAAGAACTCACGCCAGGTTTCCGCTTGCTGCCCGCCTTGCTTTTACCTCTTTATCGGCGCCGGCGAGCCGCTTGCCCATTAGACAACCACGTGGAAACAAGCAAGGAAGAGCAGGGGAAGGGAGTAGGAAGCAAGGGGGCCCTTGCGGCGGCCGCTCGTTCTCGTGGACGGCGGCGGCGGCGGTCGGGAAGTGGCGGCACGGAGAAAACCGCCGGAAAAAAAATAAAACCCTTCCCTTTGCTGCCGCAAGCGAAGATCGGTGGGTAAGTAGAAAATACGGCCCAGCACGCTAACTGGGCCGCTTTGGCTAAATTTGTGAAATCGATCAGTGGGTTCAGCCCACATAAGGTCCATGTTGTAAATGAGCTTTTCTTCTTTAAAAGCCCACTTTTTATGTAAAATAGGTCATATAGTTAGGTCTGCAAATTAATTAAGTTATTATTATTAGTATGAAAAAAGGCCAAATGGCCCCGGGTGACAATCTTTATATTTGTTGATTTTAGTATTATATCCACTGAGTTAGCAAAATGGGATCGAATTGTTTAGTTTAATGCAGTGATCCAATGCAAATTGAGTTCACGTTCCGGCCGATCCATTTCTTTCGCGTGTCAATTGCTTCGAACCGGCTGAAATGAATCGACGAGTCAGCATTCTAGGGAGGTCGGAAGCAGGCAGGCTGCAGGCATACTAATAATAACCTAGTAATAGTAAGATCATCGATGACGTCATGGACCTGATCAGATCGCACAACCCAAAAGCTGAGGCGTATCTGGAGCCCAGCATTCTCGCAATCTCGCACGAGCCAATCGCCTAATCCACGCGTGCACTTGCATTTCTTAATGCAATTGATATCCATCCTGTCATGGCCAGGTTCTTCGTAGCTTAGCTGCTCGTGTCAACGCTGACATTGTCACAGTTCAAAGTCATATACACGCTCAATTACACAGCCAGTACACAAATCAATCCTTCCATCTGACAGAGTAGCAAAAAAAAAAAAAACAAGTACTGTATGCTGTACTACGAGCATGCGTGGCAATCTGGATGGGTGCTGACAATCTGAAGCATATCCCTGACGTGTCACAGCCAAGTACTACCTCCGTCCTAAAATAAGTGCAGTCGTAAAAATCCGTGTCTAACGTTTGACCGTCCGTCTTATTTAAAAAATTTATGAGAAAATTAAAATAAGTTAGTCACACATAAAATACTATTCATGTTTTATCATCTAATAACAATAAAAATATTTCAAATAAGACGAGCGGTCAAACGTGATACATGAACCGTGCATAACCGTACTTATTTTAGGACGGAGGGAGTAAGTGCCAGCCTCGTCGCAAATTCGCAGAGCGATCGGCTTGTCCGTGCTCGATCCCGTGTCGCAAAACGCGACTACTTTGTCTGAAGAAGTGAGTGTTATCTCCAGCTTATTAGCCTTATCTCCGGCTTTGCTATTGGTCAAAACGATGAGGTAGCATGCTCAGCGCCAACCAAATGGCGGCACAAAGAAATAATTAACGACTCGTGCACGCGCATTATATTTCTTACTCGTGCCGATAACTATGTTGATGCATATGCTGTTGCTTATTTGTGACGTATTCTTCCCCGATTGTATCATGTGTGTCCACGCGAACGTGTTTGGTTCATATGTAAACTGATCGATTATCCATCACCCGATCACCGGTTAATTAAGCATAACTGCAAAAATAAGGGAATTGGGAAATAACGGGCCTGTTCACTTTGATGAAAAAAAAAACTTATCAAATTTTGGCAATTGGCATTGCCAAAATTTTGGTAAATTTTGGCAGGATTTCTTATATAGTTACCAAAATTTGGCAGCAAACTAAATGTAGCCACTTTTTTTGGCAACTTTATCAAAATTTGGTAAGATTGAAAATAGCATCAAAGTAAACAGGCCCAACAAGGCCCAACATGCCCAAAGATATTTCGCTCTGATGCAGTTCCACGCTGGTTGCTTTTTTTTTCTCCAAACAGTGAAAAAGACTGATACTATTTGCAGACTATGACTTGTCAGGAACAAAAGAAAACCGAGAAAAAATATATTTTGTGTTAAGATTTTTAGCGGCGCATAAAAGGAGATAATTTATTAGTATATGATTAATTGAGTATTAATTATTATAGGCTTGGAAGATGAATTTGTTTAACTTTTTAAACAATTTTTTATATATAAAGTTTTTGCAAAAAGAACACCATTCAACCGCTCGATGCTCACTTAAAACGAGGAATTTACTAAGCCCAAAAATCAAATAGATGCAACTTGATTGTTTAATATCGTTAATGTGATATTCGTACTCCCTCTCTCACAAAGTAAAAGCATTTCTCGAACGGAATTGCCAAATCATGTTTGAAAAAAAAAAGTTAAAATCTTGTAAATTTATGATCTTGAAATTCACTTCACATTATGTGCCAAGCTGCCTCCTGTACATCGACAAACTCTAGTGATAGGAGATGAGTGATCGGTTCAAGTTTAGGTTAGCTTTAAGGTTAGACTGAGAAGGGAGTAAGGGGGATGAGTTAGAGAGATCTGATCGAGCATGAGGACTGGCAGAGCGACGGCACAGCTAGCGGAGGTTCAGTTGTGGCTGGGTTGGACGACCGGAGTTCACAAAACCGATAGAATTTCGTGAAAACCAGTCGGATTTTATAAAACCGCAAGGTCTCGGTTTATGAAAACGGCCGGTATTAGCCGGTTTTCGTCAGTTTTTACTGGGTTTCGGTGATCCGGTGAGGAGCGGTAGAAAAGTTAAACCCTGGACCGGACCATCGAGGCAAACTAGCCGACGTACGTGCGGGGTGGATCTGGGAGGATCTTGGCACTGGGGCACAAGACCTTCTTGGGGAGCCGTGCGTGCAGGTCATCAGGTCAGGTCCACCAACGACGCCGGCCCGCCTTGTCCGACGCGAAAAGTGGGGGAATCCACCGCGCCGCGCGGCCCCCCGGCCGACCTGCAGCTGCAGGCCACAGGCCACTGGAGGGAAACGGACGGCCGTTGCTTGGTTGGTTTCTGACGCCTCTGCCTCTGCTTCCTGCTCGCCTGCGCCCCCGCGTCATGTGCGGTCGAAAAGCGCGGCTTGCCTGCTGCCTCGTTGTCCTCCTCGTGCATCCCGATGCTCACGGCCGCCATGGCTTTCAGCGCTCGGTACACTTTCGCATGAGATGGAGTCATGGAGGCCCAGGTGTGTACACAAACTTCAATCGCGATTTCTAAAAACCTGTGTAACAACACGGTTAACATGGAGAATTAAGCAGGAGACCTTTGCCTGCTTGAGTTAACGTCTTTGTACTTCGTAGCCCGTTTATTCCCTTCAAAAATGGCTTGCTATGGCTGGTGAAATTCCTGGGGTACACCAGCCGCATGGCAAACTGACAATAGGGACAAACAACTCAAAACAAGTCGGCCATTGGTCAAATCGACCATTTTTCTATGCAGCCTGCACTTTGTAGCAGTGTGCAATTTGCAAATAGACAATGGCAGTGCTACCACTAGTACTGGAGTACTCCATACACATCGAATGAATCTGCGTGAGAGTCAGTGTTCAATGCACCCTCCACTCGGCAGCCGTTTCAAAACTTGCATATTCCTCCAGTTAGGCTGTGTTTAGATCCAAAGTTTGAATCAAAACTTCAGTCCTTTTCCATCACATTAATCTGTCATACACACAATTTTTCAATCACATCATCTCTAATTTCAACAAAAATTCAAACTTTGGATTTAACTAAACACAGCCTTAGCTTACAGTACATACATACGCGCGCGTACGTGTGGAACCAACTCAGCCTAGTACGTTTCCTTAATTCTTAATCCAACAAGATCAGATTAAATAATCTTCTCCATGCTAGCTGCTCGGCGCCAAGGCGGCTGTCTGTCTTGTCTTTCCTCCCTAATTTGATTCACTGATTCTTAGCTCCAGATAATTAGGATCTGTCTGTCTGCCATCGTGTGTGGTGCTGCATGAGTACTTGCTACTGTCGCTTGTTCCTACTAGCGCTTTCCATTGCACTTGCAAAGTTACCGTGATGAAAAGGAAGGGATTAACCCAAGTAAATTTTGGTTTTTAATCTCTGGCTCATCGAGTGCTCAAGAGCTCTGCATCCGATTGGCCTCTCGGCTCATGAAGTGCCCGGCAGGGCTGCGCGTGGCGGCCCGTTCATCGGGAGGGAGTGATGAGGGGGCCACATGTCAGCCTCAGCATACAGTTTCCCCGGGCCCACATGGCAGCGACCGGCACAGTGACGCCGGAGAAGAGGGCCTAGTGCCACGAATCTGCATCTGGCTGCTTCCTGTCACGTGCGTATACCAGCTGGTAGTACTCCTACTACGTATTGCATAGGCCCTATTTAAATTTAAACTTTTTTCTTCAAACTTCTAACTTTTCCGTCACATCGAACTTTTCTACACATAAACTTCCAACTTTTCCATCACATTGTTCTAAATTCTTTTTTTTTTTGAGAAAATGTTCTAAATTCTTCGAACTTTTAATTTTGACGTGGAATTAAACACGGCCTAAGCTTCTCTCTCTCTTTTTTTTTTCTTTTGATATTCATGGCCACCGCACTCGAGTACAGAGCAGTTTGTTGATGGAGTCCAAAGATTCGGATCTTGGAGGGACCATGAAGACGACAGCTTTTGCCTCCGTTTCAACATCAGATTCCAAGATGCACATTGGCAGAGATAGATGCCGGTCCAGGACGCAACGATCGAATCAAGGCTCGCCACAAACAAAGGATTCCAGCAGGATAAGCAGTGGTCCAGCCCCGGGGGTTGATACTTGATAGTGGCTCTTCGCCTTGTTTTCCTAGTGAAATTGCTCACGTCTTCAGAGAAAAAGAGTGAAATTGCTCCAGAAAATGGCCGATCCATTTTGAAAGTGCAATAGTGTCAAAACTCAGGTCTGTGACTTGATTGCATGAGAACAGTAGTGTTAGTGAAAGCGAAATAAATAAAACGAATATATGTAGAGACATGCTTATTTGAAACTTTTTAATCTCAGCCACTGATGATCTTTAATTTCCGTGCAACTTTTTTTTCGAGCACATAAGCACATCTCGTGTATGTATTAACTTCGAAACCCGATAAATAAATCTTTATATTGTCATTTTTTTGGAATAGTATGCGCTTCGTGTTGTATGGTGATGACATGTAGGTTTGAGGTTTTCAACTACAGTGGCAGTCACTATAGAAATGTCGGTGTCTTGTGGAAAATGAACGTGTCTCGGAACTTCTAAAATTTTTAGGGCTGTTCAGATTGATGCTATTTTCAACCATACTATTTTGTTTGGTAAAGTTGCTAAAAAAAATTCTACGTTTAATTTGTTGCTAAATTTGGTAAATACATAAGAAATCCTACCAAAATTTTAGCAAAATTACCATCTTACCAAAAATTTGGTAAATTTTATTTTGGCTACAACATGAACAGCCACTTTATCTCATATGTGGGTTGCTTGTTGGAGAGAACTGATACCAGCATCCACTCCTTTGGGACGCAGGTGAAAACACGAGGCATCTCTCACTGTCCCTGGCCAGGACATACACATATTATTGACCTGGATAACTGGATTCATGTATGAAATGGTTATTAGATCAGATTTAACATGCACACATATTCAAAAATAAAACTAAAAAGATGAAAGGGCACTAAACGCATCCTTTATGTGGGACAGGCCAATTACTATCATGCTGGAGATGGAAAGTAACGGATTACAGTTTTAACTCATAGTGTGCCTAACTTCGACATGAATTTGCGGGTATTTATACGCATATACTATGGGGTTATGCATGTGTTACGTGATAATGGGCCTGTTCGGCTGTCATATTTGTGGCAGCGCTACGGCTGCAACCTTGTGTTGTGCGGCTGCAGCTGTGCTGCTTGCAGCCGCAGCTCGCTGCCGTGTGGCTGAAAAAAATGGCAGCCGAACAGGCCCAATAGTAGCACTAATCTCTTCGGTTGCTCTCATCTCGTCTGAAAATGGTGGGTACCTTTGAATTTGGGGGCATTGTGCTATTTTGGAACACGAAAAAAAATCTAGAGGGAAGCAACTTAATTCTGACAAGATATTTACTCCGTCCCATAAAAAAAACCGACTTAGAACGAGATGTGACGTAGTACAATTAGGATAAGTGTGGAATAACCTTCTCCGTCCACAGTCCAAACAGGACCAAACTCGTGGTATCTCAAACGAAAGACATGCGCACAAGATCCAAACAAAAGCCACATGCGCGCGTATCATATTTGGAGTCAAAACCTGAGTCTCTTCGGAGACATCCGATGAAAAGGAAAAAAAAACGCCTGAAAATGGAACGCGTGACGAAGTGCAAGTGTGTTTTGGACTCACTGTCATGGGAACATTATAGGCAAGATGACGGGCCAATATATGGGCCATATCTCATGGGCCTTCACATTTTCAACAGACGGGCTTTGTTTTCAGACAGGAACCGTACGCCATACGCTTCCCTTTTTGGGCCCCTTGACTATTTCCAAAGTTTGGGCCGATTTCTCTGGGCCTTCCGGCTAATATCACACATTCTTAGGATTTCCCCCCCTTTTTCTTTTCTGAGAAATGTTAGGTTTCTCTTGACTCTACGAGAGCATCATGATGATGATGTCTTCTTTATTTGACTCTGTACGAGAAGATGTCACCTCATCAACATGAAAGTATAGTTATCTGATCGTCTGAACTCGCACCGAGGGCTCGTTTAGTTGGGGGAAAGGAAAATTTTGGGTGTCACATCGGATGTTTGACCGGATGTTGGAAGGGGTTTTCGGACACGAATGAAAAAACTAATTTCAGAACTCGCTGGGAAACCGCGAGACGAATCTTTTGAGCCTAATTAATCCGTCATTAGCACATGTGGGTTACTGTAGCACTTATAGCTAATCATGGCCTAATTAGGTTCAAAAGATTCGTCTCGCGATTTCCTCCATAACTGTGCAATTAGTTTTTATTTTTATCTATATTTAATACTCCATACATGTGTCCAAAGATTCGATGTGATAGGTGAAGGGGAAAATTTTTGGGAACTAAACTGGCCCTAATTCTGCTTGCTCCAATCGATCAGGAAATGCGCTATTGTGCATGTCACGTCCTTGGTTGGATCGAAAAAGATGCAAGTGCGTCACCGATTCGTTTGGTCTGAAACTATATTTTGCTTCCGAGAAGGAGATTAAAACGAATCTGGGAAGAACATGTTCTTGTTTATGCCTCGTTCCACCGGATCAGCTACTATTGTTCGTCCAAAAAGAATGCAAGTAGCAGATTAAGTACACTCCACGCCCTTAAGAATTCGATCAAAATCACGCACGTAATTACTCTGCAGTTTCCACGGAATCCTTGTTTACACTTTCCTCATTGTGACAGATACGAATCAGGGTGCTAAAATTAAACCCGAGATTACAGCGGAGTATATTCCGAAGAACAGGAATCTTCTGAGTTTACTCCAGATATAAGCATTTATTCCTTGCCTTTAAAGGCCTGATATCTCACAGAATCCATTAGTTTCATTTTGAGAGTGGA
The DNA here is from genome assembly GCA_009805545.1 of Oryza longistaminata. Taxonomy (NCBI): domain Eukaryota; kingdom Viridiplantae; phylum Streptophyta; class Magnoliopsida; order Poales; family Poaceae; genus Oryza; species Oryza longistaminata. Next base: position 29,499,171 of record CM020181.1, read on the forward strand.
ACGGCTGCCATTTGTAAACAACCTTCCACAATATTTCGCTGTGTATTAGTACTATACTACTATACACAGAAATCTAATATGCGTCACAAACAGGAAAGAACTGGCAGAAAAATATACACCTCCCACTTTCCTTGCAAAACTGTAGGATATCCAAATGCATCGCGAATGGCAGCAAACCGAGAAATCCCACGGGAACTATTTTAATCCCTCGAGAGAATATCCCCTCGTTCTTTGCATGTCACTTAAATGGTCATGAAAATATTTAAAAAAAATGAGAATGTGTATTAACATGTGATATAACACTCTACAAACATGTAAGTTCAAATTCAACTCCTACATCTCGTAACGAAAGAAACAGATTAAACCGCAGCCAGTTAACGTATATTCAGAGTCAAATTTGTTTTTTTCATTGTGAGATGTAGAAGTTAATTTTTTTACTTGCCTGTTTGTGGAGTGATATATCACATGTTAATACATTTTCTTAAATTTTTTAAATTTTTTTCATAGCCATTTGAGTGACAGGCAAGCAACGAGAGGATATCCCTCCGAGGATCAAAATCCTCTTCCGAAATCCCACCCAAATTTCATCGGAGTTGCTAGAAATATGGCGCCATATGCTACAGTCGATTTTTTTCAACCACTTACACAGTAGTTACACCTCATTTATACCCCACTTACATATGTATTTGGTATGTAATTTTCGAATTTACATATGTAATTTTATTACTTACATATGTAATTTTGAGACTTACATTGTAAATACATTAAAATTACATATGTAATTTAGGGACTTACAATGTAAATACATGCCGATTATTTTTTGATGAAAAATATGGCGCCATATATATAGCTACTTCATTCCTGCTGAAGGAACTGAAGCTTTATAACCGCGATTAAAAATACAAGCGACATCGATTTAGGCAGTAGAATCCCCCCGCGACCCGAGGAGATTAGTCTAATTAACAAGTGCAGATTCCCTCGCATCCCGTGTTGTGTTTACTGCGTGAGTGCGCGCATCCGCCCCTGATTCCCAACTTGCACCTGCTTGTCTGGATTCCACAGAATCACGCCTCGGATCTTCTGCGCCAACGCCGCCCCCATCCCAAAAGAAAGAAAAACAAATAGTATCAATGAAAGCAACAGCGGCGCAACTGCCTCCTGCTGTGCTTGAATTTCCCTATCAATCGCTAGAGCGGCCATTAGCATGTAGGTGTAGTAATTTCTTCGTTAGTGTTGGCGAAGGTATTCATTTCTTTCCCTTACGTCAAGTGCTAAGAAAAAAAAAACTAAAAAAGTGCCACCCAACATGCATCAATAGCCGCCATGCAGGTTTGCACCTACCAAATCCTTTTTTTTCATTTATTTGGTCGACACGATTCGTGTTAAACCTTCCTGCGGTATTTTGTATCGCCTAGTAGTATAGTCGTACGAGTCCTCAAGTCAAGATTGTGTAGCACCCAGCCACCCACACCAAGCAAAGCCTAGGAGCACTGAAAATGAAATGACCAGTCCGATGCATGTGCCGGAAAAAACATTTTTCTTCACTAGCTAGAACCAACTACTCCGTGGCACTGTAGCAACTACTAGCATGTACTAGGATGGATTCTGCGCACAGCTAGGCAGGCTCTCCACCGTGCCAGATTCGGCGCTGCTCCTGTTTCTTTCTGCCCGGAGAACATGCATGTACACAGCGTTACCTCGTGGATGCAAGTGCAGCGCCGGGGTGGGGTAGCAAGGCGCGGCCGCCATGGAATCCAGTCGAATTTTGGCAGGACCAGCAGCTGCAGGACGAATCCGTCCTACCAGCGTGGTCCACCCGAATCCTGCAGATCTCACGGTGTAGTGGTGGCTGCGTAGCCAAGTACAGGAGTATTAGTAGTTAAAAAATGTTTTTAAGATAGATTTGATTAGAATCAAAATGGATTTGGACTGGTCTGATTTTTTTCTTTGTGGTCACTGTTTGCAGGGGCTTGAGGTCGTCGACAATAGCTACTTCATCACCGAGGACAACGTCGGCATGCTGAAGCTCGCCAAGGAGGCCAACAGCATCTTGGGTAAATTATTTTTCGCTAATTAACCCACACCCCAACTAATTAATCCCTTCCAATTAATTCTGCTAATTTCCTGATTAATCTAACCTGCCTCTGAACGCTAATTAACAAAACATTTTTAATGTGGAATTATTCTGTGGACATGGCACGAGGGAACGACGGATTAATATACCGGACAGCCAAAATCTAATGGTGGTAGGAAATAATTAAAAACTGGGACATGTTCGACACGTGTAAATGACGTCCGGGAAGCCATGTACAAGTGTGCAACATGAACCAACCTTGAAACAGTAAACAGAGCAGCAACAGCTCTGCATTACCAAAAATGGCTCCTTGTTTCCTTGCACAGTTCAATCCAGCAAGATTCCATTCCAACACGACAACACATGCATGTGAATCCTACTATGGCTTGACATGAAAAAAAAAGTAACCTTTTTTCTGTTAGCTTATTGTAGGAAATAAGTGCAAGAAATCTTTAGTTTCGTTTTTTCAATATATCTTAATCCTATGAGTCATTTGGGTGAACATGTCATCTAACTATGTGCGTTGCATGCTTATCTAGCTTTACGTGATTTAGTGGGAAATACAATTGTTGTGATAGAGGTTTAATTGAATATGCCAACAAGTTAAGTACCCTTGCTGCATGCACATACAAATACATCCACGCATCTGAAAATTTTTCTGTGTTTTTGCTCACGAGTTTTACCATTTCCTTTTTGTTTATGCTTGTGCACACCTTCACGTGCTGTCGCCTTTTCGTCCCCGGGGTCATGGGCCGCCTCCCGTGTGTTCGTGGGCTAGAATTAGTGGGTATTAATTAGTGGATTGGGAGATTGGAGGTGGGCTTGAATAATGACGATGATGGCGATAATTCGTCTGGAAATAATAATGTGAAAAGTTATATTGCTACCGAGGTGTGACATGTTTTCTGTTCTGTAGCTATTTTTTCACTCTCTCTCAATTCTCTCAGTTCTGTAGATAGCTCTACACTGGAGTTAGCGTGTGTTGCGCTAGTTTAGGGAGAAGTTTTCTCAAGAGCAAAGGCTTTCTTTGGTTGGACTTCCTGCTATTGATTCCTGGGCTGTGATCTTGTATAGGCTCTCCAATTGCTCCGGCCCATAATTGGTTGTTGCACATAGATATAAGGCCCATCTATCTTACCTCCCTTTCAAGCTCTCATCATTTCCCCATTCAGCATCAGCTGCTGCCAACATTTAAACTTTTTTAAATAAATTAGAGTTGATACCAAAGTTTCCAAGTCAAAGTTTATTTTCAACATCAGCGTTTAAACCGCTAAGAACACACATATAAAAATTTTACCCACAAATTATTATTACTTTGCTAATATTATATGTATTAGGCCAAACGATGGTCATGGGGGCCTCAATCTTTTTCTCATCTCCGTTTTTCTGGCCCCAGTTTGCCACTAGCATCTACGCAGGATTTAAACTGTAAGTTGTTCATGGCAGTGGCAATTTCCGTGTATGTCCCAATCAGTTGTTGCGTTAGTCCAACTTTTCTTTTTGTTATCCAAGGAATACCATATGATTATATGATCGTACCTATTCCGACAGTTCGACTGAGCATGGCATGCATGTTGTTAGTTGGATGAAATACCAAAGGGCAAGTTGGTGCCCAAGTGACGTCATCACTTAGGTGGCGAAAGGATTTGATGAATTGCAGACAGCACACCTTGCCAGCCTCATCCTCCCTCTGGATTAGTCACGTACTTGTTGGCCGCCCGTGTACTACTTCAGTATTAATCCCTAATCAGTAGAGCATCCGATCAAGGCAGATCAGGCATCAGGCCATCAGGTGTATTGGATCGCAGAGTCTACGACTAAATCCATATTACTGTAGTGTTTAGTGTAGCAATCAGAACCGACAAACTGGTAGCTAGCTTTAGCTAATGCGGCGCTAAACAAAAAATTAGTCGGACCGAGGATTCCAACACGACTCTTTGCTTGTTTATTGTATATGGCCACTTGAGGCAGACAACAACAATCGCGTCCATGTGCAATGTAACTGTGCCACTGCGCAGTGAGAGCCCGAAACCTCTCCTTTTCGGCGTGCAGATGTAATGCGAAATCGCGAATCGATCAGCCATTCAGCCAAGCCGGCCGTCAGATTCCCGTCTTCCAACGGCTCCGCGGCCACCAGCTTGGCTTGCGGCTGCGGCGATCGCGATCGCCCGGCGCTTCTGTGTTTTGACCCCGTGCGATTCGCGAAGCGATGCGTTTGTTGTTGTGTTGTGTCGTCGCGCTTCCCGCGCGCGCATCGGCATCGGGCCGTGGCCGCCGTCGGTCCAGCCAGCCACCAACCGCGCACTTAGAATATCTCGCCTACTTCCTCGTCACACGAAAAACGAATCTTAGAATTGAATGTGATATACTATATATGTTTATATATTTATAATATTAGAATAGGAGTATGCTATATTCGGTATTAGGTTAATGGTTTTTCCGGGAACGGAGTCTGTACTCGGCTAGAATGCTCGATGCATCACGAGTACTCCACTGCCGTGTGCGTGTGTGAGCGTGGCCCACCGTTTTTTCTCCTCTTGAGCACACTGACGTGGTGGACCAGAAGTGGTGCCATTTCTCAGAGGGACCGGACCACCTGCGTCCGGGCCTCCTGCCATTACGTGATGTGTAAAGGAGGAGGCTTTTTGAGCACACAGGGGAGGAAGAAAACCTCGGCAAAGTAGGCGGCCCTCCCTGCGTGCAGATCTTTTCCGTTTTGTTGGTAGGAGAAGAATTTGCCTTGCACGGTTTGCGCCTCGCTTGTTCAGCATAGTAGCATACCACCTACCGCAGCAATGGACGTACCAACAAGCGTACGAGTGTTGCTCACCAGAGCTACTACTACTGGTCTGTCACGCTCACCCTTGTATAGGATCAACGAGACTTTTCATCCTCCCAGGAGACTTTTCCCCTTGCCAATGTAACAGCAACTCAGCAAATTTGATCGTGTTTGTGTGTATGTCCAATCTATCACTGCTAAGCCAAAATACTACAATACTACGCTATTATGCAGTACCGTTTTTGTTACGGAATATAATAATCTACAAGCAGATGAAACGTACTTTGGTACCATGAAACTGGATAGATCATCTGTTTTGTTACAGTACTATGATACAGATTTGCAATACCACGGTACGTTTCATTCAATTTTAGGTTACTATGTTTTATAATAGAGGCATTATTAGATTTACACATTCATCAGTTCAACTAGGCAGTTTTAAATTTGCCATTTTGCTAGTACTTGACCAACCAAGTGAGTGACCCCAAATCGGCCTCCTCAATCAAGGTTAGGTAGGTGCCAACCAATTTGATCTCACCTCACCTCACTCTCGTGGGCTCACCTCCTCACCTCGCTATAAGTAAAAGCGCCGCACACACCCACCAAATCCCACCCACATCGCCTCCATCGCCGCCTCCTTCCTTCCTCGGTTTCCCCCAAAAACCCCAAACCCCACCTCCTCCTCGCCATGGCGGCGCCGTCCCAGACCACCGCCACCACCACCCACCACCGCGTCCTCCTCCCGTCCCACCACCACCACCACCGGGCGGTGCCTCCCTCGCTCCTCCGCCTCCCGCTCCGCGCCGCGCGCCGGGGCTGCCTCTCCGTCGCCGCGGCGGCGCGGCTGCGCCGCCGCGTCGACCGCGGCGCCGTCGGAGCCGGCCGCGGGTGCCGTCCCGGGGAAGCCGAGCGGCTCGTGGCCGAGAAGCTCGGCGCCGCGGGGCTCGAGCTGCCTCGCGGGGTTCGCCAACGTGGACTGCTCCTACGGCCTCTCCCCGAGGAGCTCCGCGCCAAGACCCGCTCTGCGACGCGCTCATCGTGGGTCGGGGACCAAGTGGGCGCGACGTGTTCGAGGCATCCGGGGGCAGGCTCCGCGTCGTGGGGCGCGCCGGGGTCGGGATCGACAACGTCGATCTCGCCGCCGCCACCGAGCACGGGTGCCTCGTCGTCAACGCGCCCACGGCGAACACCGTCGCCGCGGCCGAGCACGGCATCGCGCTGCTCACTGCTATGTCCAGGAACATCGCCCAGGCCGACGCGTCGCTCAAGGCTGGTGAGTGCGCACACCCTCCTCAAGTCTGGAAAAGACACCTCTTTAAAAAATGATACTGTACTTGTCTCGATCTCTGTTTAAAGCATTAAAAAATCTTGCATCAACGTGGCACTTGTAACAGTGGATCGTGCTAGAACGTCTGTTTGATGAATTGCTAGCAAATCGAGAAACACGAAAGGGTGCTTTTCAATAGAAGTAGTCCTCAGAGATTACTTTCTTTACTTTATTCAATTTTGACATAATCAGAAAAAGTTATTATCTGCTTCACTTGACAAAGCTAGATGCATGAAGATGTGAAATGTGGAGTAAGGGTAGTCTTAGATTCACACGTTCAAATATAAACACGCCCATTTCTGTTAAATATAGATGCAACATCTGCCATGCAATCTTCAAATGGCATCTTCGGAAGAGGGCAACATACTTCTTCTATTATGATGAGTTCCCATGTTCTTAACAATGTGTTTTGTATAGGTAAATGGCAGCGCAACAAGTATGTGGGCGTGTCTCTCGTTGGTAAAACTCTTGCAATTCTTGGATTTGGAAAGGTTGGGTCAGAAGTCGCTCGTCGTGCTAAAGGTTTGGGAATGCATGTGATTGCACACGATCCGTATGCTTCTGCTGATCGTGCTCATGCAATTGGAGTTGAGCTAGTGAGCATGGAAGACGCTTTGACAACTGCTGACTTTATCTCGTTGCATATGCCTCTTACCCCTGCAACAAACAAGATGCTCAATGATGAAACTTTCGCTAAGATGAAGAAGGGTGTTAGAATTATAAATGTTGCACGTGGTGGTGTAATTGATGAAGATGCTCTAGTCAGGGCTCTTGATTCAGGAATAGTTGCACAGGTATGTTTGATTCTCTTAGTCTACATCCTTTTTTCATTTCATGCTGACATCCGGTGAATTATTTTTGAACAGCTTGTTTCCCAGAGTCATGCTATTTTTTTTGTTTATCCCTCTGCTTTAGGCTGCTCTTGATGTGTTCACTAAAGAGCCACCGGCACCAGACAGCAAATTAGTGCTGCATGAGAATGTTACTGTAACACCACACCTTGGTGCCAGCACAGTTGAAGCACAGGTATGCGAATTAGCTCAGAATGCTATCCCTTTGTGTTCTGTTATAGTAGATACCAAAATGATAAATATCTGAAAATCCCAGGAAGGAGTGGCTATTGAAATAGCTGAAGCTGTCATTGGAGCTCTGAAAGGGGAACTTGCAGCTTCAGCAGTCAACGCACCAATGGTTCCTGCTGAGGTATGAATCTATTGTTTTCTGCTAAATCCAACTTATTCCACATAGCATTTGATTTTTATCTTACATCCCTGTGATTTGTTCAGGTGCTGTCAGAGCTTGCACCTTATGTTGTGCTCGCAGAGAAGCTTGGGCGCCTGGCTGTGCAGCTAGTGGCTGGTGGCGGTGGTATCAAGTCCGTGAAAGTGACCTATGCTTCTGCAAGGGCTCCTGATGATCTTGACACGAGACTTCTCCGCGCAATGATCACCAAGGGATTGATTGAACCAATCTCCAGTGTTTTTGTCAATCTGGTCAATGCTGATTTCACTGCGAAGCAGAGGGGAGTTCGTATCACCGAGGAGAGAATCTTGTTGGATGGCTCACCTGAGACACCTATTGACTACATCCAAGTTCATATTGCCCACGTCGAGTCCAAATTTCCCAGTGCAATATCGGAGAGTGGAGAGATCACTGTTGAGGGGAAGGTGAAGGATGGTATCCCCCATCTGACAAAGGTTGGATCATTCCAGGTTGATGTGAGCTTGGAAGGAAGCCTGATCCTTTGCAGGCAGGTCGATCAACCTGGTATGATCGGCGCAGTAGGAAGTGTCCTTGGTGAGGAGAATGTCAATGTCAGTTTCATGAGTGTTGGAAGAATCGCTCCTCGCAAGCATGCCGTCATGGCGATTGGTGTTGATGAGGAACCTAAAAAGAGCACACTGACAAAGATTGGGGAGATTCCGGCGATTGAAGAATTTGTTTTCCTCAAGCTCTAGATTCATGCGTTGTATGTTTGAAGCTGCAAACATGGTGTGCAATTTTGATGTAGCTAGCTATTTAATCAGGATCTAGAGGACTGATGGTTCTCGTTGGAATAAGCCTTTTTTGGGTTATGGTGCTGTTTGTCGAGTTTGATGCAGTGTCTTGATTAATCTGGCTTAGGTTTGAACATGGTGCTTATTAATAAAAAGCCCTCTGTTAATCTATGTTTACTGTGTTCTATGTGATATATTTTTTGCTTGCAATTTCTGCTTTTAGGCTTTGTGACCGAATAATCTGTTGATACTTTTAAGTAAGCCTAGCTTATAGCGCTTCTTATATTTCCTTTGCAAGTGCATTTCGGTTAAAGCATTACTTCTCAGAGCTTGGAGTCATAACAATCTTATGGAGAGCTATAAGCTGACTGCAGGCCAGAGAGCAAGAGCCCTTTTAACACTGCCGACTAGAAGCAAATCTTCAGCATGCCTTAAAAAAAATACACTCTCAGAGACGGGATCTACAATACAAAAGCTAACGTTTAGTAGGAAATATGAATTGCGTAGCAGGCACAGTACAAAAATCTGAATATCATGTATACCGAGCCTGCAGAAACATGCTCAGCGTAGTAGGTACAGCGGATTTACCGTCTCAGCCATGTCAAACACGGACACAGTACAAATAGACCGAGTATCGACGACACTGTTTCCTTTCATCTTCATGATAAAAAAAAGGCATTACAGCTGCAAGAACCCCAGTCCATTTACCAAGGTGTATTCTTCAAATTTCGCAGTCGTATAATACCTTCTGGCTGAATTAAGTCAGCGTCGTGCAGGTACTTCTTGTAAAGTGTCCGGGAGATGTTCAGAGCGTCTCCCGTAGCTGTGGTTGGAAAGACCTTCCTATCGCTCTGCCAGTTGTTTGTGAGGCTAATCCATTCCCTCCTCCATTCCTCCAGAGCAAAAGGTTCTTTTTTCTCCATGCTCAATATTAAGTACTTGAAGTAGATGGCAGCCCTTGGTCCATAGTAGTCTCGCAGCAGGCCGCTCCAGTATTTATTTGCTGCATGAAACTTGTTAGGAAAAAATATTTACAGAAAAACGATACAAAGGCTATAGTGTGTGGTATGTGCCTCACCATAATCACGAAGCAGGCTAGCTTTCGTTTTGGTGTTGTCAAACCACATCGTAATTTGTGTTCGAGCATTCCATTCATACTGCACCAAATTAGAAACAGTTGTACATCAGCAATGCTATGAATGATGGTGGGAAAGTTTCTGGAATTCAAGTACTTTGAAAGAAAGAAGTGCTTAGGACGTCAGAAAAAAAAAGGACACCTGCATTTCTTGCTGTTTATCTCTGGCAAGACCCTTGGCACTTTCCAACCAAGGGCCAAGAAGAAATCCCTCATGGGAGGCCAACAGCGTGTCTAGGTCATTAACAAGGTCAATGAAGTGCTGACAGAGATTGCTCACTTGGTTCACGTTGTTTGATTTGTAGCTTTCAATGATCTTTACAAAGACCTGGTTGGCATATTTAGCCAGAGTTTGACGAGTTAAATCCACAAGGTCATACCTGTTAATGTAAAAAAATGATTTAAATTCTCTAACGCCACCACTTGATGCTACAAACATATACTCCCTCCGTCCCTAAATATTTGACGTCGTTGACTTTTTTAAATATATTTGACCGTTCGTCTTATTCAAAAAATTTAAGTAATTATTAATTCTTTTCCTATCATTTGATTCATTGTTAAATATACTTTTATGTATACATATAGTTTTACATATTTTACAAAAGTTTTTGAATAAGACGAATGGTCAAACATGTTTTTGATGCTACAAACATATATATGGCTTGCCATTCCATTATCTGAAAAACATGATTTTCTCTTAAAATTCATAGAATATTTTTAATCCAGTCATTCAGAAAGCACTGGCATTAGTACTAACTAGAAACCTGCACTCTCACAGTCTCACCTGAAGGTGTTGCTGTCAGATACTTCATCTCCATATCGAAGAAAAAGCTCTAGGGCACGTATAACAGCATCGGTATCATACCATAGATGTGGATGTTCATATTCATCATTGGATGCATCCGCTGCAATGTAATTCTTAGATAACTTTGTCGAGTACGTTTTGCTAGTACTTGTATACAATCCTGGTGTTTGAATAACAAAAGGTTCAACATCTGGGAATGCCACTATCACATCCCTATTTTTGTCCTGTAGCCAAAAGAAAAAAGCCAAAATATCAGAAACGAAATCAATCAAAGTTCTGAAAATCATAGGACTATGGGTAAATTTATATGTGCTTCCATTCAAAACATATTGGATTACACATAATAAGCTGTAACTTCTACAAAATAAAGATAACTTTTAGATTATTAATTGTAGTAAAAGAGAATTTATAGTTTTTCCACTTCACATAACTGCCATTCCTATATATGTCTGTCTATCGTTGGATGAAAATAGACACACGTTACAATCGGTAAATATGACACATGGAGAATATCAAAGCTTACATTTTTACCATCTGTGCAATTATAAAGAGTTTGGTATAAAATTTTCCAAGCATCTTGCAGCCCCACAATTGACTTCCCATATCTTCTTGTTGGATATGTCTCAACCCACACCTGGAAATAATGAAAATCTGATCAAGCCAAAACTAGCCACACTCATTATCAAGCTCAGAGAGAAAAGTTCAAAGCAATAAAAACAAGAAAACCACATAACAAGTAGCATGGCTCATTTGCTGCAAAGCACATAACCAGACAACCTGACACACCAGTTAACTCCAAAATGTATACCAAACAGCAATCTATACTGTTTCTTAAGGACATCAGATGATGCTATAAAGCACATGTAAATTATTACAAAGAAAAGGAGAACACATATAGTGCAGATTAAGTGCTTCCAGAAAATGGTTTGTATAATTTCACCTGTAGATCCACTTGTCTGTGATGAAAGGCCATTTCTGACATCAGGTCATAAACAATAGGATTTTGCTCAATACCTTCCATAGACATGCCAACTCCAACCTTCAAACACAAGTAGTTCAATTTTTTTTTAAAAAAAAAAACAACTTAGTAAAAAGACTAGCATATGTCATAATTCTATATGCTAACTTACTAGAAGAAACAGCTGATTAAGTTAATGGTGTACCATTGTAGAGTTCGCACTTAGTCGAGCATCAATCGGCCCAGAAGCAACCATATCCAAAACACCGTACATTTCAAAGTCCGCAGCAAAATTATGAAGCATGCACCTGGATTAAAAAAAAAAGTAGCATATGAATTCCTCT
>CM020181.1:29510613-29553562 GCA_009805545.1 Oryza longistaminata
AAAACAGTAGAGAGAAGGAGAACTTTCCAGATGTAAGGGACACCATAAAACTGATCGGAGTTGATCCATATTGGTTTCACTTCTGCATATAGATCAAGAACAATCATTCGGCCAACTGGAACAGAATGCAGCAGTGCCTAACCACCAAGGAATTTGATGTTAAACATATGACTAGAAAAGTAAAAGCTGCATGCTTGAAATAAGGAAGAACAATAATTTATTGATGTAGTAGCCAGAAACACCCCGTGTTCGTGTTCACAAGTTGTTCTCCTTTTCACCAGAAAAGTTGCAGAAATTATGCACTTAAGGATTTGACTTAAAGATAAGAAACAGAGTTAGTTTGTGCTCTGTATTAGAACAGCATTGCTTTAAGTTTGTGATTAGATGCCAGTTGTAACAGTCGATTTTGCTTATGTATAGCCTGAACATATTTTGCTACCAACAACAGGTCTATATCACTGCAGACATGGATTTCTCAATTAACATAAGACGACTGACAAAAGACTTGCTAAACCAAATGCAAAGGTATCACCTAACAACATATGATTACCTTTTGTTATATCAAACATCCTAACTCTCTGACATAACTTATCTAAACATCTTAACATATTCATAAAAGTAGAACTGTACATACAAAAACTATACGATAAAATTTCACCTTCATTTGTGGGGGTTCCCAGAAAGGATCATAAGAAAACAGCCAACCCTGCAAAGAATAATGCATGTTAGAATTGCATATCGAACTAATCAAGGATGTTTTCATACAAGAAGAAAAATCTTGACGACTGTATAGGAAAATTATGGATCTGGATAAAAACCAAGGAAATGGTTTCTACAGACCAATCCATCTACTTACTTGCATTAACCAAATAGCATCATCATCACCGCTTTGCATTCCCCGGAATGTTGCAGCACCCAACGAAGAGATATAATTTGGATCGCTTAGCGGAGGGGTGTTCTCATCAAAAGTATCACTAGATGGATTGAAGATGTCATCAAAATAAAAATTGGCATGCATAAAATGGGAATCACTAATAATGCAGATTATAGAAACCATACCAGTTGTACACATGACTTGTCCCACCATATTCTGCAAAGAACAAGAGAACCTCTCGTACATGTTAATATTAACAATTTTGTGTTATTCTTCCGTTTTTACCATGGAATATAAAATGTCGTGGAAGGGATTAATGAAACAAGTTATTCAATGAATAATAGGTGAATACTGCACATCAACACTTGTGCTGATGACTACTACTCTCTACTTAAATGAAAAACCAACACTTGTGGATTAAACAAAACTGGTTGGTTACGGTGTGTTCCTCTAAGGAATAGAATGGAGGATAAATGTGCACGCTTCCCAAGCTCCTAAACTGTGTGATTTTTGCAGATACTTTCTATATATGAATTTCTTAGAAAGCTGTTTAAAATCCATTTTTCAACTTTGTAATATTTAATTAATTCGTTTGTACCCTCGAATAATTATCACAAACAATTCAGTTATTCTCAGCACAAAAATACACAAGTTAGAAATACAACCAGTGAAAAATAGTGAAACTTAGGAATATCTGCTGTGAACTTTTATAGTTAGGAATTTAGTTTCAGAACTAAAACATGACTTTAGGTCTGATACTGAAGCACCATTAATTAAGTAGTGGAAATCATGCATTATACCTCTGATTTGTTCTTCAATAAAAAGCTTCCCAATTTCTACAAATAAGGGATCAGATGCATCCAGAAGATATGTGCAACACCACCTGGGGTTGCTGTCAACTGTGAACCTTAATATCAAACAAGAGAATCAAATAAGCTCATTTAACTTCAATATAGCTGCAAAATCAACATAAGTGAATACATGTATAAATCATAAGACTGTGTTAACCAACAGTGTTGGAGAAAATGGCTGGCATAAATTAAGAAAATAGAACTCACTCTACTTCACTTTATAAGGCTTATTTTGGCCACGTGTGGACAACATTACAGAGATGATAAAGCCAAGAGAATAGTGGTGACAAATGACCATGAAAGTCATGGTGCTAATGTCTCAGGAGAGAATAGTTAGTGTGTATGTTTTCTAATTTTGTAATAAATGTTGAAGAGAGCAGGAAAGATAAATGAGGGTGTGCGCGCACGAGAGAGAGCCTAATTCTCCATGCATGCCTTATATTTTGAAATATGTTTGCAAAAACTATGGGCCTTATATTTCTAAATAGATAGAGTAATATTTATTTTATTGATGAATGATACAAAGATGCGCCTGTAGTGAAATTAGATGACCTAGAATATATGCCGTTATGAATCTGAAGTACAACTGTTTCTAGGAAGAAAACAATAATTTGTTGAATGATTCAAGATTGATTTAATCAACAATTAAATGCACTCAGATGTGCAAGACATGCAGAATATTGAATGGAAATTTATTATGGCATATTGAAAATATCACCAAAAGACAATGTTGGTGAATAGCGATATACTGTAAAACTTATATGAGCAGATGTGCTAGGAATTGAGCAGTAATACATAAATCCAAAACTGCAAGTATAACTTTATATGATTAACAATCATTTCAATACAACAAAATTCAAATCAAGAACTTTTAGTTAGGAAACCATTCTCACCAGTTCCCAAGGTGAGTAACTTTAGCTGAAGGAAATTTTGATCTTAGTGCGGCCGGGATGTTACCAGAAAAGGCTGGAAGAACTGCAATCATGTAAGATATTAGACAACTTAAAATGTAAAATGAACAGGGGTCAGCGTTTAACAACTAGAAAGGGCAAACTGCATACTTGTTTATTTAAATTATCTGATTTTAGCAGAGAAGTTCTGAAAGAAATGGCAGGAGAGAAATCCAAACCACTATATTTTCATGAGATCACATAATATTAACTATGCTAAATAATCTACTGTAAAACATATGCATGCTTATGTAATCACAATACCACATAAAGACCATGCACTAAAAAAATGCAACTGTTTTGCATCACCTGGGAACATGCCAAAAGCATACATCCTAGAAAGGATTTTCTTCTGAAGAGCTAGCTGATCATCAAGCCAGCTTTGAGGAAGAGGTCCGCCCCATCTGATAAATCAATTTGTCACTACATGTTCTTTGAGCTACAGTTCCTTGCAACAAAAATTGAACTCATAGCAAAACACTAATATGAAACATCAATATAAGTCATATTATCAACATGGTGGCTTGTATAAATCTCTCATAAAAAAGGGACTTATAAGTTCATCTTACAGCCGATAAGCTAACTGTTTCCAGCAACTACCCCCTTAGTTCAAAAGCATCATCATCACCGCTTTGCATTCCCCGGAATGTTGCAGCACCCAACGAAGAGATATAATTTGGATCGCTTAGCGGAGGGGTGTTCTCATCAAAAGTATCACTAGATGGATTGAAGATGTCACCAAAATAAAAATAGGCATGTATAAAATGGGAACCAGTAATAATGCAGATTATAGAAACCATACCAGTTGTACACATGACTTGTCCCACCATATTCTGCAAAGAACAAGAGAACCTCTCGTATATGTTAATATTAACAATTTTGTGTTATTGTTCTGTTTTTACCATGGAATATAAAATGTCATGGAAGGGATTAATGGAACAAGTTATTCAATGAATAATAGGTGAATAGTGCACACCAAGTAAAAGTGCTGATGACTGCTACTCTCTACTTAAATAAAAAACCTTGTGGATTAAACAAAACTGATTGGTTACGGTGTGTTCCTCTCTAAGGAATATTCCCTCCATTCCATAATATAAGGCACAACCACTTCTTTTAGATGTTCCATAATATAAGGCATGCATGCATGCAATTAACTATGACATCTTCTCCATTAAATTATTACTTTTTTAAATCATTCACTCACACATTCTCTTATTCTAATGGATGCATGCATTATATTTATTAGGATGATCCAAACTACAATATGATAATAATTACTTCTTGGTCTTTGGGTTAAGGGTAGTTGTGTCTTATATTTTGGAATGGAGGGAGTAGAATGGAGGATAAATGCGCACACTTCCCAAGTTCCTAAGCTGTGTGATTTTTGCAGAAGCTTTCTATATATGAATTTCTTAGAAAGCTGTTTAAAATCTATTTTTCAACTTTGTAATATTTAATTAATTCGTTTATACCCTCGAATAATTATCACAAACAATTCAGTTATTCTCAGCACAAAAATACACAAGTTAGAAATGCAACCAGTGAAAAAAAAAAATGAAACTTAGGAATATCTGCTGTGAACTTTTCTAGTTAGGAATTTAGTGTCAGAACTAAAACATGACTTTAGGTCTGATATTGAAACACCATTAATTAAGTAGTGGAAATCATGCATTATACCTCTGATTTGTTCTTCAATAAAAAGCTTCCCAATTTCTACAAATAAGGGATCAGATGCATCCAGAAGATATGTGCAACACCACCTGGGGTTGCTGTCAACTGTGAACCTTAATATCAAACAAGAGAATCAAATAAGCACATTTAACTTCAATATAGCTGCAAAATCAGCATAAGTGAATACATGTACAAATCATAAGACTGTTAACCAACAGTGTTGGAGAAAATGGCTGGCATAAATTAAGAAAAAAGAACTCACTCCACTTCACTTTATAAGGCTTATTTTGGTCAAGTGTGGGCATTACAGAGATGATACAGCCAAGAGAATAGTGGTGCCAAATGACCATGAAAGCCATAGTGTTAATGTCTCAGGAGAGAATAGTTAGTGTGTATGTTTTCTAATTTTGTAATAAATGTTGAAGAGAGCAGGAAAGATAAATGACGGCGTGCGTCCACGAGAGAGAGAGAGAGCCTAATTCTCCATGCATGCTTTATATTTTGAAATATGTTTGCAAAAACTATGGGCCTTATATTTTTAAATAGTTAGAGTAATATTTATTTTATTAATGAATGATACAAAGAGGCGCCTGAAATGAGATGACCTGGAATATATGTCGTTATGAATCTGAAGTGCAACTGTTTCTGGGAAGAAAACAATAATTTGTTGAATGATTCAAGATTGATTTAATCAGCAATTAAAAGCACTCAGATGTGCAAGACATGCAGAATATCGAATGGAAATTTATTATGGCATATTGAAAATATCACCAAAAGACAATGTTGGTGAATAGCGATATACTGTAAAACTTATATGAGCACATGTGCTAGGAATTGAGCTGTAATACATAAATCCAAAACTTCAAGTATAACTTTATATGATTAACAATCATTTCAATACAACAAAATTCAAATCAAGAACTTTTAGTTAGAAAACCATTCTCACCAGTTCCCAAGGTGAGTAACTTTAGCTGAAGGAAATTTTGATCTTAGTGCGGCCGGGATGTTACCAGAAAAGGCAGGAAGAACTGCAATCATGTAAGATATTAGACAACTTAAAATGTAAAATGAACAGGGGGTCGGCATTTAATAACTAGAAAGGGCAAAGTGCATACTTGTTTATTTAAATTATCTGATTTTAGCAGAGAAGTTCTGAAAGAAATGGCAGGAGAGAAATCCAAACCACTATATTTTCATGATATGCAAATAGTAAATTCTCCCAATAATCTACTGTAAAACATATGCATGCTTATGTAATCACAATACCACATAAAGACCATGCACTAAAAAAATGCAACTGTTTTGCATCACCTGGGAACATGCCAAAAGCATACATCCTAGAAAGGATTTTCTTCTGAAGAGCTAGCTGATCATCAAGCCAGCTTTGAGGAAGAGGTCCGCCCCATCTGATAAATCAATTTTGTCACTGCATGTTCTTTGAGCTACAGTTCCTTACAAAAAAAATTGAACTCATAGCAAAACACTAATATGAAACATCAATGTAAGTCATATTATCAACATGGTGGCTTGTATAAATATCTCATAAAAAAGGGGCTTATAAGTTCATCTTACAACCAATAAGCTAACTGTTTCCAGCAACCACTCTTAGTTCAAGAGGGGTGTGTGTGTGTGTGTGTGTGTGGTGGCGGGAAACATAACTACAGAAGCATGACTTACCCATGCATATTGGCCATCCGAGACCATGCAAGAAATGCTGGCCCACCAAAGAAATCATCCAGGTCTGATTTACTAATGTTGTACCTCTACAAGAGCGTAGAAAGAAGGGGTGGGGTTGTAAATCAATATATTACGAAGAATATAAACCACAGTATGCCCATGTCAAATATAAACAATGCAGCATGGCACTACACTTAATCTGATGATATTCTTTCCTGCTCACTTAGAGATAAACCGTTTACTAATCTACCTCTCAAGCAGTACTCAGTGTATTACACAAATACACCAATAGCAGCTAAAATTTCTGCCTAAGATCTTGGGATTCTTTGTATCCCTCAAATTTTTTAATATGACGATAGTTAGCTAAAAAAATGGAGGGAGTAGCAGAGTTTAAACATTTTTTTATCTAAGAACACACGGACATTGCATAGATCAAAATATTCAGTATCAGTGAACAGCACACTTTAGAAAAAAAAAAAAAGAGCAGAACACACACGCACCTGAAAAACTTTCTGCCATATAGCTTCTTGACCAGTGAAAGCAAGAGGCAAATTGATACCTTGAAGAGCCATCCAGTCAATTTCCTTCTCCCAGCGCTCCCAATCCCACCAAGCAAAAGAATCTTACAAGAGAAAAGTAGTCTTTAAGAAAAACGTTTCCACTTTCCATAAAAAGTAACAGCTGAGAATAATTGCTCGAAGTTAGTATGGTATAAAATTCAATAAAACAAAAGCTCGATACCGAAGGCACCCTAAAAGTCACACCGGACAGTACAACACAAAGAGCAAATAAAAGAAGGAAGGAGGAAATACAATCAGGAAAGATCTCATTCAAACATAAACATGGGTAGCAAACAACAGAATCCAGGACATCAATTTGGGAGATGGAAATGCAGCACTATTCCTGACCTGAATATTTTCAAATAGAATCTGAAAATGTTGCTTAGTACATAACAGTGGGGAAAATAAAACGTTTTTAAGAAGGCATGCATATTCACCATAAGAATTCGGCAATATAGCAGGACCTCAAGAAGGATAAACTGTCAAAACTGTACAGAAACTAAAAACAAGCTTACAACTGGATGTAACTGCATTCTGGTAGTAGCTCCAGCCAACAGGTCTTTGAATCAAAATGCCACCAGAAGGAACACGAGGTAGTGAGCCAGGACGTGGCACTGATGATAATTGTGCACCACCAGTTTTATCCCATGATACATGTGCCGCACAGTAGTGCTTCAAGTACCAATGAAGACCAGCAGAGATTTCTACCCCACTTGTTCCAAGTAAACTGGCAAAAATACATGAAAGGAATGTATAGCACTTGATTTCAGTATGTAGAAATAGTAGCAGAATCTTATAAAAAGGGGAACCACTATAATGTGTAGGTAAGCCTCAACTAGTATAGCATAATGGCATGTAACCTCTGCACCGCACAGTGGACCTAACTAGTTAAATGAGAAGCTGGTGCATGATTCTAGCAGAACATGCTGTGGCCAGAATAGTCAGCATCACTTTGGATGCACAAAAGAACACAAATCAGAAGAGTGGTGAAAAACTAGACATTCGAAAATATTGGGAAATTTGATTTCAGGCAAGTCAGTTTTCAGTGCATCTAACATCTCTACAAATGGATATTTTACTAATAGTAAACTTAATAGGCTTGTAGTGAGCTAAAACAAAGTATGGTTGTCATGTCCATAATTTACATGAAGACTCCTCTACATTCTGCTTCTGCAAAATAGATTTCACCTAGAACCCATACAAACACAATAGTTGGAAAAACGATTCAAAATGAATGCTAAAATGGAGAAATTCAGAAACATACAGTACTTGTGGAGTCCCTTCTCCATCAAACAATGGATGGTTGTCCACAATGAAGCATGCCTTTCCACCACATTGGTCCTGTGGATTCCATGGAACAGATTGTGAGTCCTTGCAGATAAGTACTACTAATGTACCAGGGAGTGGGAAATCCTAACCATTATCACAGGATACCAGATGCAAAATTTACCAACGCAAAATAATTTAGGCATTATTCAAGACGATAGAAGAGTTCGCTCTGCCGCGTAAGATCCTCGAATCCACCACGGCCACTATCTTTTGCCTTTTTTCGTTCTCTTCCCTGTCCTCTCCCTTGGCCCAGGGAGAGATTGCCCAATAAACACGATTTATAGTCGAAATAAGCAATGACCCATTCCAACGAACCACTCCACGATCACGCGACACGCTGCATCAACTGGCTTCAGATTCTCGCCGATCGATCACTACACACGATCCTCCGGGACTCCGGATAGCCTACTACGCAACGCCACGCCCAGTTACCCACCCCTAAAACTACTCACCGCGGAGATGACCCTGAAATCGAAGCTCCCGGAGTGCGACGGGAGGAGGCGCGCAAGGAGCCCGCGCGCCGCGGCCTCCTGCTCGGCCGCGGGGCGACCCTCCCCGCGGTGGAGCTCCCGGACGCGGTCGAGGTGCGGGAACCGCGGGTCGGAGCAAACCCGAACCCCCAAGACAGAGGCTGAAACCGCGAGAGAAGGGACGACTGTGAGCGGATGGTGTAAACTAGGCGGTGGGCGGTGGTGGTTTGGGTGGGGATTGCGAAAGCGAGGCAAGCGCCGAGAGAGACCAGCAGGTCCGCGCCGGGCGGCGACGGGGGTAGGAGGCGCAGCGAAAGACGACAAGGGGTTGAGACGGCCGCGCCATGCTGGAGATGACGAGCGATCTCTGGTGGCCCCTTGAGTCAGTCTCGTTTGTACGTGATCAGGATTCAGGAGGGATCGGAGACTCGGAGTTTTTCTTCCCGAAACTCTGATCGCCATTTCGTACAGAACCCAATGCGGCCATTAATTCCGGCCGAAGTAGTAGAGAAGGGAAAAGTACACCGAAAGGTCCCTCAACTTGTCATCGAGTTACAAAATCGTCCCCAAACCGCAAACCAGATCCCGAGTCCTCAATTAACAAAACCGTTCGCTTGAGGTCCTCTGGTGGTTTGACCCTGTTTTTTGTCCGACGTGGCGGGTGAGTCAGCGTGGGCCCCACCTGTCAGCATTGAGCCACATCAGCTTCTCTCTCTTTTCCTCTCTTCTCTCCCATTCTCATCTCTCTCTTCTTCCCATTCTCTGCGACTGCAAGCGGCGGGGGAGGGGCGGCACGCGGCCGGCGCACAGGAGCAGCGGCGGGCCGTGGAGAGAGGAGGGCGTCGGCGACAGGCGGCCGATCGGCCGGCGCGACGCGCGGCGAAGGAAGGGGAGGCGCGCCGGGCGTGCCGGGGAGCCGCGCGCACGCCGACGGCGGGGCGGAGCCGCGATGCGGC
This sequence comes from Oryza longistaminata, assembly GCA_009805545.1. NCBI lineage: Eukaryota > Viridiplantae > Streptophyta > Magnoliopsida > Poales > Poaceae > Oryza > Oryza longistaminata. The sequence continues at coordinate 29,519,952 of CM020181.1, forward strand.
GGCGGGGGGGAAGGGGCGGCCGGGAGAGGAGGAGGCGCGGCGCCTCGATGACGGCCAGCGGCGGGCGGCTTGCGATGAGGGAAGCACGGCGGCCACCGCTTGGAGAGGAGGTCCCATGCGGAGGTAGTGAGAGACGAACAGGGCGCTCCGCTGAACCGAAGAGTGGCGGCGGCGGCAGAGGGGGCATGAGCCTAGAGGGGAGAGCGTCGAGCTGGCACACTCACCTTCTCGATGTCGAGGACGAGGCGCTCGGCGAGCAGTGCGGTTGAACTCTCTCCGGTCGCGCCGCTCCACCCTGTTCCGGCCGCCCTTCCCCCCGCCCCGCTGTCGGCCGGCTCTGCCCTTGGCCTCCCTGCTGCCGCGCCTTCCCCAGCCACCCCGCCGCACCGCCCCCCCCGCCTCCCGCCGCGCCGCCCCTTCCCCGCCGCTGCGTCGCGCTCTACCGCCGGCCGTGCGCCGCGGCGCGCGCGCCTCTCCGGCCGCCGCAGTGCCGCCTTCCTCCCGCCGCGGCGTCGCCGCTCTCCGTTTGCCGCCCGCGTGCTGCGCCTCCCCGCCAGCACCGGCACCCGCCCATTCCCCCGCCGCCGCGTCGCCGGCCCCGGCCGCACCGTCCATATTGCGCTGCCGCCTTCCTCCGCCGCCTGCGTCTGCCTGTCGCCGCCGTCGGCTCGGTCGCCGACGCCCTCCACTCCTCTTCCGCCTCACAACTCCGCTGTCGTTTGCGATATGGAGAAGAGAGATGAGGATGAGAAAGACAGAGAAGCAGAGGAAAGAGAGAGCGATTGTGATGTGGCAATGCTGACAGGTGGGTCACGCTGGGCGCCCACAGCGCTGACTCACCCCGCCACGTCATTGAAGCAAAACCGGGTCAAACACCCAGAGGACTCAAGCGAACGGTTTTGTTAGTTGAGGGACCTCCGGTATCTGGTTTTGCGGTTGGGGGACGATTTTGTAACCCGATGACAAGTTGAGGGACCCTTCGGTGTACTTTTCCCTAGTAGAGAGGATGGCGAAGGTGAGATGGCCGCCTAATTTAATAGCCTGATAGGGCCCAAATCGCCGTTTTAATAACACGTACATGTGGATATCAATTTGTAGTCTGCAATTTTGACAGTACTCATTTCTAGTTCTCTCTGTTTGATTAGGCAAGGTCAATAGTATAGCCAACTAGGCTCCAAAAATCTATAGCTAATCTAATAGCCTATTTATAAATATTAATTATAAAAATATACTACAAACCATTATGCACGGTCCCACCCTCTCATACACACATAACATCTTAGAGTCCGTGTTGCAGCGGCTATAAATTTGTAGCCCGCTTTCTTCTCTCTCTTCTCTTTTCTTCTCGATATATGGTTACAGCCGGCTTAATAGCCTGCTATTGTACTGCTCTTACAAACATAATAATTCCAGTAAAACAAGGTCTTGTGCAACACAATTCAGTAGGAACCAAGTCTTTATTCCTTCATCAGATTATTTGCGTATGGTAGTGCTACAACCGTTCGAAGCAGACTACATCGCTGAAGGAAAAACACTATGTACAAACCACTTAACACTGATCACGGTATTAAGAACCCTGATACTAACCAACCACACACACTGATCACGGTATCCAACCACTTTAATTGAACCTTCTGCAGTTAACCCTGACCTGGCCAACCGGAGCCGGTGACGACGCGCGATGGCCGCCCATCCTTCACCATGGCGCACGGAGTCGTCGAAGAAGCCGGCCATGTCGGTGGCGTAGGCGGTGGTCTGCGCGTCGGCGGAGCCGCCGCCGCCGCTGAACAGCTGCTGGTCCGAGTGCAGAAGGCCCTTGTTCCTCAGGAGGTTCCTGTAGTAGAAGTTGTCGAACACGTAGGAGGTGGCCGGGTCGAGCGGCGCCGTGTTGTCGTCGCCGCCGGTGGGGTTGGGGCAACTCGGTTCAGCGAGGTGGCGAGGGCGGCGTCGAGGTTGGTCTCGTGTAGAGGCGGCCGCGGAAGGTTGGTGCACCTGGCCTGCCCGATGGTGTGCGCGCCACACGCGATCATGTCGCTCGCCGTCAGGCCCTTGTCGGAGAAGGACTTGATTCAGGTCGGCGAGGTCGGAGGTCGGCGGCGGGAGGTCGTTGTTCGCCGTGTCCAGGCTCGCCGTCGTCCGTCTCGCCGGCCTAGCTCGACGTCCCACGTCGGCCCGCCAGCTGCACACAATCAAGCACCAAGTTCGTTCGTTCCCGATCATCAATTCATCAAAAATACGGGTCGGAGTAGTGATCGGCCGGTCTGGTGCTTACGGCGACGACGGAGTCGCGGGCGGCGACGGCGAGGATGTCGGCGCAGGAGACGACCTGCTCGCAGGTGGGTCCTCGAGCTGCGACTTGATGTCGTCGACGACCTCGAAGCCGCGGAGGGAGTTCTTGTCGGCTTCGCGTTCTTCTCGCCGGTGATGGCCGCCGTGTCGTCGAGCAGCACTGACCCGTCACACCCCTGCCACGCGCGCGCGTTTTTTGAGGTCAATGGTTAGTCCTTCGAATTTGAAAAGGTTAACTTCTAAGTAGACTTTTCGCGCGCTTTCTGCATGCACACGGACAATACTTTCTGGCATGCACACCACTTGCTTAACTGACCCGTCAGCATCCACTCTGAACTTCTGAATTATATCTATTATGATTTATGAGCACGGGAAAATCTGAATATAAAATGTTTGGCAACTAGTAACTTATTAGTAAGTAAACTGTAGCGAATTTTGAAATTGAAACATCATGTGCTACTCTGACATACAAAATGGCACTTCAAAGGTCGGACTAGAAAACGAGAAGGGAAACTGAACTTAAAAGGGTGAGTTGTGTGAGACTTGCATTGACAAAGCAGTCGTGGAAATGGAGGCGCAGCAGCGAAGCTCCCATGCGGGACTCCTTGGAAACGGCGGCTCTGACGGCAGATTCGATGATGTCGAGCGCGTCGGGGCATGTCTCGTCGTAGAAATCAGTGGAGAGCTGCGCCGAAACAACGGCAGAGAAGAGCAACGCAGCCATGGCAGAGCAGACGAAGATATGCCTGGAATAAGCCATTGCTTAACCGCTAGCTAAGCACACAATTAAGTGTCCAGATACTCTCTCTCTGTAGGCTGTAGCTTCAGTGTCTTTGTAACACTGAACTCTGCAATGCAAGGAGAGCTACATGAGCTGCGGTATTTATAGGCATCGTGGTGTAAGCATGCTAGTGCTAGTGCTGATGAGATTACTGCATGCTAGCTGCTCCAATCTGTCAGTTTCTGTCAAGCTACAGATTGGATATTGTCGAGTGCGTCGGCTTTCCTTGTCTTCCATTGTTTTTAACTCAGTGGACTACAGCCAGAAAAAGCACGGAATGAGAGGTGTGATGAAAAGCTTAGATTACATGCAGAATGCTGCTACGGTCTGCAACATACTTGCACTTTTTACCTGGCGTGACTATCATACACAAACATATAAAACTTTGCACTGTTATGTAGCTTAGTTCCAAGAAGTTAAGTACATACCAAATTCACTTTGTATAATTCTGTATAACAAGAAAAAACAACTAAACATAACTAAATAAGTTTTATAGGCATCCTTGAATTTGAGAAGTTCACAGTTGTACTACTGACCTACTATGTGGAACAACAGGTTTGAAAAGGCTGTATTGGTCATACGTACGTACATGATTATTCATGGTGATAATTGAGACAATCGTGCTGCTGCTACTCCCTTGTTGCCTGGTATCTAGTAGATCAGAATCAAGCAAGATCCAGCCACTTGCATAGTTGCATTTCTCTAGTCCAACTTTGGTCGTGGTTTCAAAAGGTGCAACCCACATATGCGGGTCCAGGTTTGCAAAATGGGGTTTAACGTGCGACTTTGCGACTTCAGAAACCAATAAGGCGATAATTTACAAAATTATGAGACCTAAATCTCCATCTGCTAGTCCTTAACTCAGGTGTGAACAGCAGTGCCGTTCGTCGTAGCGAGTCTGACCGATGTCAACAAATTAGGCATGCTGCATGTTTGCTTGGAGTGTGGAGTAAATACTCCAATTAAACATGAACTATAAGCAAAGCAAAGCTCATAGTTGTTTCACAATACTCTATGCATGGCTTCGGATCTCCCAAACTTTGTGTCTGTCTGTAATTCCAATGCCATTTTTTTGCCTTCACTTATTCCATCTGAAATTTTTTTTGAACATTCTTTTGGAAACTGAAACCTGTTTCACTTAAATGTTTACTGAACTCTGATACAATGGTACCGATAGGTGATAGTAGTAGCAGCCTAACTAGAGGAGAACCCATGAAGGAGATGCAGATAACCACTAAACCAGACACTTTCATCTGAAATTGAAACCATTTCTGCGTCACTGTATCCTTTTTTAATCCACATTTAAGTACTAGGCAGAGGAGAACTATCGTCCATGGAATCAAATCTGGTTAAACTGAAATTCAGTTAAATATTGGATTAGGCGGTTGCAAAGTCTTGATGGAAAACTATTCTGGCACTGATCACGGCGCTTCAGTCTGTAATGGCACATGCACTTGCCGAACTTTGGCCTGGAGTTCCAAGACTAGTAAACAGCACGAGGCCGGTCAGCTCCACTGCTGCAATCGACGTGCATGCTTCCATGGCGCATGATCACGACAGCGTCCGGTGTTTATGCTAGTCTATAGGCAGTGGCGACTGATTGATTCTGATGAGAGAACTTTAATGTTCTTCTACTACGTGCAAGTTGTAAAAAGAGCAGGCAGTGGCCAAATCACTTGGAGGCTGGAGTGCTGGACCGCTTTAATTCTCATGCACAATTCTGACCGCTTTTGCACTGAAACTGTTTGATTAGTTTGGGGACTCTGTTCGGCTAGCGAGTAGCGATGGTAAACTTGATCCGGATAAGAGTTTGTACCTACCACTACTACTAGTTTTGTGAAGCACTGAACTAGTTGCATCTGATAGAGAGAGCTTAATTACATGTCAAACGGAGTACCAAAGGGCGGTAAAACTGCCATTGTTTAACAGCCAAGTTGGAGCTGAAATTCACTGAATCAGAACACGTCATTGTGCACCAGTAATCAGGATAACGCGCCTTAATTTAAACGAGAGTCGCCGTTGAGGTAAATGAGTTACTGAAGAAAACAAGATGACTTTTATTACCACTGCAGAATTACAGATACTTTCTCGTTTCACAATGTAAATTTATTTTAGCATTTCCCACATTTATACTGATGTTAATAAATCTGATAGGAAACGGAGCGAGTACCTTTTACCGTCGCTTGGATGATTGTGGAAAACGTGAATAGAGCACTGAAAGATGAGCTAAATGGGTTGGTGAGCTCGCTCTACTCTACAGTGGCCAACGCTACATTTCTACGCACTTATTATTTTTTTGACCTCTCACAACAAAGAGGCATGGGGAGTCGATTTTAATCCCTTGAAAAGATGTCCTCTCGTTGCTTGTATATCACTTAAATAGTTATGAAATTTTTTAAAAAAATTGTGAAGATGTATTAATATGTGATATATCACTCTACAAACATGCAAGTTCAAATCCAACTTTTACATCTCGCAACGAAAAAAACAAATTCGACTCTGAATATTAGTTTAATTTGTTTTTCCGTTGCGAGATGTAGAAGTTGAATTTGAACTTACATGCTTATGAAGTGATATATCAAATGTTAATACATCTTCTTTTTTTTAATTTTTTTCATAAACATTTAAGTGACATGTAAATAACAAGGAGACATCCCCTCGACGCAACAGTCACTCAGCCACTCTGCCACTACTGGCGACGCATGCAGGAACCGGCCGACCAAAAGTGCCTCGCGCTCCAAAATGCATGACGTTATTTGACTTTTTCACATATATTTTATTAAAAAAAATATATCATCTATTTTGTTATGGCTTGTTTTATCAGCTAAAAAACTTATATTTATACTGAATTTTTGAATTAGATGAATGATCATATATTATAAAATTAACAATATCGTATATTTTGGATAGATAGAGCAGTAGACTAGTACAGTAGCATTGTGTGCATCACAGATGGAGTGTACGTACTAGGACTGCAAAACGTAGTGGCGGTAACATCTGCACGACTGCACGTTGGTCGTTGTTCAAAAGATGTTCCGCGATCGATGGTTTGATCCCATCAATCCCATTAGTTTCAAAGGTTTATATGTGCAGCTTAAAAATAAAATATTTCAAGGAACTGTTTCCGGGCCACACATAAATATGGCATTGTTTTCAGTATTTTAAAAACATTAAATAGAAATGCACGTAACTTTCACCGTGAAATAGATTTGTCGATGGTTTATACCCGATCACGGTATTTAGAGACGTAGGGTACGACTGATATATATTCAAGTATACGTAATAAAGATAGCAGTTTATATAGGTTCAAACTCTTAATGTAGGTAATAGTTCAAACTCTTAATGTAGGTAATAGTTCAAACTCTTAATGTAGGTAATAGCCTTACTTGCGTTGTGTTTATATGTATTGATCTGGTGTATCTCACACCGAGTAGAAAAGAGGTGCAAGTTAGCTAGTCTAGCGTACCAAACTAATCTTGACAGACCAAGCGGCAAATTGTAGTCAGCGGCTAGCAGAAGGGTTTCCTCCCGATGTGAGCTCGATGTAGCCGGGTGTAAGTCTTATTGATCCGATGCCCCTCCCCTCCTAGGAGGCCCTTGTCTATATCTTCCTCAGGAATATCTTTCTATATAAGGATATAAATGCGATATTCTAGGTGATAGCAAGTGCAGGCAGACGGGGTATGCCATACTAACACTGATAGTTTAAAAATAATAAAAATAACATAATTTTTTTTGTGTGTTTTTAATAATATAATATATTGTAAGTGGCTACTCTAAAAAATAGAGTTCTCCTAATTTCTTGTGGTATTTGGTAAAACTTGACGTGAAACCGCTAGCTAAGCACACAATTAAGTGTCCAGATACTCTCTCTCTGTAGGCTGTAGCTTCAGTGTCTTTGTAACACTGAACTCTGCAATGCAAGGAGAGCTACATGAGCTGCGGTATTTATAGGCATCGTGGTGTAAGCATGCTAGTGCTAGTGCTGATGAGATTACTGCATGCTAGCTGCTCCAATCTGTCAGTTTCTGTCAAGCTACAGATTGGATATTGTCGAGTGCGTCGGCTTTCCTTGTCTTCCATTGTTTTTAACTCAGTGGACTACAGCCAGAAAAAGCACGGAATGAGAGGTGTGATGAAAAGCTTAGATTACATGCAGAATGCTGCTACGGTCTGCAACATACTTGCACTTTTTACCTGGCGTGACTATCATACACAAACATATAAAACTTTGCACTGTTATGTAGCTTAGTTCCAAGAAGTTCAGTACATACCAAATTCACTTTGTATAATTCTGTATAACAAGAAAAAACAACTAAACATAACTAAATAAGTTTTATAGGCATCCTTGAATTTGAGAAGTTCACAGTTGTACTACTGACCTACTATGTGGAACAACAGGTTTGAAAAGGCTGTATTGGTCATACGTACGTACATGATTATTCATGGTGATAATTGAGACAATCGTGCTGCTGCTACTCCCTTGTTGCCTGGTATCTAGTAGATCAGAATCAAGCAAGATCCAGCCACTTGCATAGTTGCATTTCTCTAGTCCAACTTTGGTCGTGGTTTCAAAAGGTGCAACCCACATATGCGGGTCCAGGTTTGCAAGATGGGGTTTAACGTGCGACTTTGCGACTTCAGAAACCAATAAGGCGATAATTTACAAAATTATGAGACCTAAATCTCCATCTGCTAGTCCTAAACTCAGGTGTGAACAGCAGTGCCGTTCGTCGTAGCGAGTCTGACCGATGTCAACAAATTAGGCATGCTGCATGTTTGCTTGGAGTGTGGAGTAAATACTCCAATTAAACATGAACTATAAGCAAAGCAAAGCTCATAGTTGTTTCACAATACTCTATGCATGGCTGCGGATCTCCCAAACTTTGTGACTTTGTAATTTCAATGCCATTTCTTTGCCTTCATTTCTTCCATCTGAAAAAAAAAAGAACATTCTTTTGGAAACTGAAACCTGTTTCACTTAAATGTTTACTGAACTCTGATACAATGGTACTGATAGGTGATAGTAGTAGCAGCCAAACTAGAGGAGGACCCATGAAGGAGATGCAGATAACCACTAAACCAGACACTTTCATCTGAAAATGAAACCATTTCGACGTCATTGTATCTTTTTTTAATGAGTAAATTTCACAAAACTCCAGATAGGATGGTATCCGTTACATAAAACCCCAATTATTATGATATGTTTCACAAAACCTCATGTTTTGAGCCAAAATATTTCAAGAAACCTCATATTCATGTAAAATACTTATATTTTATTATTACATAAGATTATTTTTTTTACATCAATTCACATTAGTTGACTAAAAGGACATATTCTTCTCGTCTACTTTATTTTTTTTCTCAATTTTGCATTGAAAAAGCTTAACATTGTACCTGCGGATTATAATATAATAATAGGTTAAATATACACATGAATGATCAAAACATGATTATCAATGCTTGTCAAAAAGCAACTACGTTATATATGTACTAACAAGTATCTCATACATTCTTTTTACAATTATTACAGATAAATATATTAGTCAAATAAATGATGTAAGTTTGTACATGGGGTTTTATGAAGCATTTTACTCGATCTAAAACCTGGGGTTTCATAAAACAAATTATAAAACCTATGGTTTTGTGTTACAAAAGCCTCAAAACATGGGGTTTTGTGAAATTTACTCTTTTTTAATCAACATTTAAGTACTAGTCAGAGGAGCACTATCGTCCATGGAATCAAATCTGGTTAAACTGAAATTCAGTTAAATATTGGATTAGGCGGTTGCAAAGTCTTGATAGAAAACTATTCTGGCACTGATCACGGCGCTTCAGTCTGTAATGGCACATGCACTTGCCGAACTTTGGCCTGGAGTTCCGAGACTAGTAAACAGCACGAGGCCGGTCAGCTCCACTGCTGCAATCGGACGTGCATGCTTCCATGGCGCATGATCACGACAGCGTCTGGTGTTTATGCTAGCAGTCTATAGGCAGTGGCGACTGATTGATTCTGATGAGAGAACTTTTCTGTTCTTCTACTACGTGCAAGTTGTAAAAAGAGCAGGCAGTGGCCAAATCACTTGGAGGCTGGGGTGCTGGACCGCTTTAATTCTCACGCACAATTCTGACTGCTTTTGCACTGAAACTGTTTGATTAGTTTGGGGACTCTGTTCGGCTAGCGAGTAGCGATGGTAAACTTGATCCGGATAAGAGTTTGTACCTACTACTACTACTAGTTTTGTGAAGCACTGAACTAGTTTTTTTTTGAACGACTCGCACAAGACGGTGCGAAGTTCTATTGATAGAGCAGAAAAAAATTACAAGATTATAACCCTGGAGGGTCGTAACCAGGAAAAAGGAAAAAACTATACCACCACCCACACGCCGACATCGCCAACACACAAGCCCAGGAGGAGGCTAACACCGGACCAGCCGCCGCTAAGCGTGACCGACCGCCACTAGACCAACAAAGGGACACAGACGAGAACACCCCCTAGGGAATGCCAAAAACGACGTCTTCAAGAAGAGAAGCGACGGAAAACCGCCGCCGCCGTCCGTCAGGACTCAAAGGAGCCAAGACTGGGCTTTCGCCCGGCAACCACCTTGAGGGGTGAGACAGCACAACAACGCCCTCAGGAGGGGGAGTCTCTCAATGGACGCGATGTGTCAGCGTGCACAGCGCCATCGACGACGCTGTTGACGGGAACCTTTACGGCCGAGCACGGTGCAATTGCTCCAAAGGATACGAGGGCAACCCTTACCTAGCCAATGGATGCCAAGGTATGTACAGACTACAGTTCAGCGATTAATTACCCGACGATTATAGTTAGTTAAATATACAATCTGAAAGTTTTTCAACCAAAAAACTGTTGTGTATACTATAGTTACTCTTTTGATGGACCAGATTGTGGTCCATGTGTGGATGGGCCAGATTGTGAATAAGCTGGGACTTTGGCCCATCCAGATAAGCTTACGTGGGCTGGGCCTTTGCTTAACCAGCTGGTTTAAACTGGGAAATACGAGCTACTGGATTTTGGTCCCTTATGAAAGAAAAACTTTAATTACATATTCCTCGCCAGGGCCCAAAAACCTCATGCATACTTCCTTCGTTTTGTTTTCCAAAAACTACCAATTATGACTTTCAAAACTTTGACCCACGATCACTTTCTAAATGGTTATTAGACTAGAGTGAAGAAAAGTTAGAGTATTATCGATTGCTCATATTTCCTAATAAGTCAAAATAGTTTAGTATGGAATATAAATTAATTTATAAGTACAACTTTATATATATGTTTAGTGATTTAAAAGCCAATACTAAAAATAAATTACGTTGAAAATATCTTAAATTTAACTTTAAAATTAGATTTAGAAATATAAATTTTAGCTTTTGCTTTAAGTCAATCAATGGGGCTATTAGTCTTTGTATTATTCTTTCCCGGCAATCGCGGCAGTGAGCCTTTCAGCTGAGCTGGTGAGCGGAGACGAGTCGACGGCGAGAGTACCGTGCGCGAATGCCTGATTTGACCAACAGCCCTTACGGCATGAATGCCTGATTTGACCACAGTTCACGCATGATCGACGTGTCGTGCATTTATTCCCCCTCCGTTATGTTTCATTATGTTTGGATGCAAAGACTAAACAGTGAGATTCAGTTTTGAGAAATATTTTTAAAGGTCTATTAATAGAATTAAAAAAAATCACTTATGTGGGCAGTGGCTTCGATCCTCTCCTCCTTGCCATGTGGGTGCGGCTCTGATGAAGTTCCGTTACTCAAGATCTGCTTCCCGCACCTATGCCGAGCACCCTAGTGCACTGTCTCCATTGAGCTCCACCTCCATGAGCGCCTCGATCTCGGGGAGGAGTAGGAGGGCCATTCCTCCATGCCGGTGGTGAGCGGCCGCTCATTGGCACACGCCATGTGAGTTCACCGAGGCAATGCGCCTACCAGGTGCGCCCGTGCGAGAGAGAAAGAAGAGAAGAGAAGAAAGTTAGCCCTGAGTCCCTGATATGTGGCATCCTACGGTACCAAAACTAGCCTATAAACCGCTCAGAAATGTAATTTACCAAGTATCGATAGTTGGACGGTGTTAAATGCTTGGTTCGGGAGTTTGAGGATAAATTTGAAACAAAATGAAGAGTTAAGGGGTGTAAAATGGACTTATCCCCGTATATGCTTCCTTCGTTTTGTTTTCCAAAAGCCAATCACTTTTAAATGGTTATTAGATTAAAGTGAAGAAAAGATAAGGCTGTGTTCGCTGGTGCTTTTTTTTTTCGCGAACGCGCAAAAAGATTGATTCAATATATTTAGAAGAAAAAGAGTGCGGTGGTGCTCGTTCCAGCAGGAACAGGCGCGTAAAAAAAACGAAACGATCCATTAGCGCGTGATTAATTAAGTATTGTTTTTTTTAAAAAAAAAATCAATATATTTTTTTAAGCAACTTTTATATAAACTTTTTTAAAAAAAAACACTGTTTAACTAATTGAAAAGCGAACGTGCGGAAAACGATTGAGAGGGTTGGAACCGGAGGTCCGAACACAGCCTCTTTGTTGTTCTTTCCAGGCAATCACGGGAGCGAGCTGTAGCTGAGCTGGTGAGCGGAGACGAGTGGACGACGAGAGTACCGTACGACGAGCGGCATGAATGCATGATTGACCACAGATTCCAAGATAATGATGGTCGTGGCGTGCATTTAGATCTGGTTTGCAAAGTTTTTGCCGTGTCATATCGAATATTATATAGTGGTGTATAGGGTGTTGGACATAATAAAAAACTAAGGCTGTGTTTAGTTCACACTGAAGTTTGAAAGTTTGGTTGAAAATTGAAACGATCTGACTGAAAAGTTGTGTATTTATGAAATGTTTAATGTGATGGAAAGTTGGAAGTTTGGAAAAAAAAAACTTTGGAACTAAACAGGGCCATTACAATTCCGTCGGTAAACGCGAGACAAATTTATTAAGCCTAATTAATCCGTCATTAAATAAATATTTACTGTAGTCACACATTATCAAATCATGGAGCAATTAGGCTCAAAAGATTCGTGTCGCAAATTAGTCGCAATCTGTGCAATTAGTTATTTTTTAGCTATATTTAATACTTCATGCAGGTGTTTAACGTTCGATGTATATGGTGTAAAATTTTTAGTGGAAATCTAAACATGCCTTATTCCCAATATTATTAAATATAAGCATCTTTAGTTTGTTTAGCAAAGTTTAAAATTTAAAGGTTAATTGGCTAAATTTAGTAGATTCTAAATTGTTTCAATTCCCTTTCTAAGCTTTTTTTTTACAATTGTTTCAATTCTAAAATTGTTTAGAATAAAAGAATTTTATATGTTGGAATCAGTGACCAAAAAATTATATATATATAAAATGCTTGTATTTGAAAACGATGGAGTACGTCAATTGTACCTGTCTGTGCGCTGCGCGTTCGTGTCCATCTATTCTCTCCGTCTCAAATTTAAAAGATTTTGGATAGATGAGATATTTTTCTAGTTATGACAGGTACTAGAAAATATGTCATTGTCTAAAATATCTTATATGAACGGAGGGAGTATACACTTTTGTCAATGGTACATCATCAGTCGCATCGATTTAGGTCTTGTTTAGTTCCTAAATTTTTTTTCCAAAAACGTCACATTGAATCTTTAGCACATGCATGGAGCGTTAAATATAGATAAATAAAAAAACTAATTGCACAGTTTGCATGGGAAATCACGAGACGAATCTTTTGAGTCTAATAGTCATGATAGTCATAAGTGCTACAGTAACCCACATGTGCTAAGCCATTCCCAACCCAAGACACTTAACATAGTTTCATAAACTCCACATCATCAAAAAAACCAGTACTAACACTACTCTTCCAATGCAAACACCACTTTGCTATACAATTAAATTTAATGCTACCTATTCACATGATGTCTTGAATTTGTGAACAGTTTGTAAGATTTGGTTTTCTTCTTTTTTTCTTATTTGTTTCACTTGCCACATCATTTTGCATCCTAGGTGATAGCTTATTTTAATGCTAGGACACCATCCTAATTATTGGTTGGAATGGCGTATGACATATTAATTAGGCTTAATAAATTCGTAAACGGTTCTAGACGAGTTATGAAATTAGTTTTTTCATTCGTGTTCGAAAAACCCCTTTCGAACATCTGGTCAAACGTTTGATGTGACATATTTTTTTTTTCACGAACTAAAAAAAAAGCCCTAGTCACTACTATGGGAGGCGTTGACTGGACTTCGAAGCATATGAGATCACGATATAAAAACCTTTGCTATATATATTCCCTCATCAGCTGTAACGGACTGAATAGAGGAGGCTGCTCTACTAGCCTAGTAGTAGTACTGGTAGTATAGAGATGACAACTTGCATGCCGTCTTTGTTAGCGACGATTGGAGCAGTCGTGTTTCAGCTTCTGGTGCGACGACGACACTGTCAGCCGCAGCCCCCACCCCGATAGCACTGCCTTGTTGCCCGGAAAGCTGCGGCGGCATACAAGTGCCGTACCCTTCGCATCGGGACGGGTGCTCCTACAATGGCTATGATGGCTTCAACCTCACATGCGACGAAGCGCCCACCACCAGACGCCGCCCAAGCTGTTTCATGGCCACAGACAACGGCACCGTCGTCCAAGTGCTCAACATCTCCTTGCCGGACGGCACGGTACGCGTCCGCAGCAAGCTTTCGCAGTCATCTATTGCCGAGCCCTCCTCTCGTCGTCACGGTCCGACCTACCGGCCGACGGGCCGTTCACGGTGTCCTCCGCGTATAACTGGCTGGTTGCCTTCGGCTGCAACATCGTGGCCGACCTTACCCCGTACGGCAATATCGCCGAGGGCAGCAGCTGCGCCGCCACATGTATAGATGGATGGCAAAATTTCGCAGGCCCCTCGTGCTCCGGCATCGCGCGCTGCCGTACGTCCGTTGGGAGGGGTGTCCACTCGTACACGATCCAGGTCACGTCTCTGATAGACCGAAATTCCATGGGTGCCTCGACATCGACGACATGGGCAGCTGCGTTCGTAGCTGAGCAGGGCTGGTTCAGCGCGAATGAGAATGCCATTTTGTACAACTTCACCAATACTTTTCTGCCGTTCACGGTCGAGAGTGTTCCGGTGGTGCTGGAATGGTGGCTGGATTTGATCCGTGATGGAGCCATACTGCCGTTGTCAGTTGGGCCCAATACTACCGACTTTAGATGCCTAAGCTTGCATAGTTCAAGCTATTACAACGATCTAAACTACGACCGAAGACGGTGCAACTGTTCCCAAGGATACGAAGGCAATCCTTACATCCGTGATGGATGCCGAGGTATTTCCTTTTTCTTTCTTGCTTTGTTGTGTTTGTTGCAACGAAGGCTCCAATTTTCAGGTAAAAGAAAACTTATACATATGGCCCCGTTCTTTTCTCATGAAGTTAGAGATTTTATCTCGTTTTTCATTAGAGGAATTTTACAGTCCTTGAAAAAAATACCTTAATACACCTAAAATTTACACTAAAATTTTTGGTACTTAGAGGTACTTAGTACCTAGAGGAATCAAGGGCCTGTACACTTTGATGTCATTTTCAACCTTACCAAATTTTGGTAAAGTTGCCAAAAAAGGCTATATTTAGTTTGCTGCCAAATTTTAGTAACTATATAAGAAATCCTGCCAAAATTTTGGTAACTAACAGACCCCAAATTTTACACTAGAAAAACATGGTACCTCTAGTACCTTCTCAAGGATGGTAAAATTAATTTTTTTCATTAGCATGTTTTTCAAACTACTAAAGACGTATTTGGTGCGAAAACTTTCTATATAGAATTTGCTTAAAAGATCAAATATATCTATTTGTTAAATTTGTAATAATTAAAACTTAATTAATTATGCGCTAATAGCTTTCTCGTTTTTCGTGCCCATATTTAATCTTAATCCACATCAGATTCGAACACCACAATATATAATATCACTTGATATAATTATATAGAACATGTAATTATATCAGACTATCAGTTGATAGAAGCTACTCCCTCCGTCCTAAAATATGGCAACCTAGGATGAAATGAGACACATCCTATGACAACGAATCTGATATGAGGCATCCAATCATGAATTGCATTCTTTAATTTTTCACTCCCATATATTTGTTCCCCTTTTCAGATATCGACGAGTGCCAGCAGCCAGATGTTTATCCGTGTCATGGAACATGCATCAATATGCCTGGGACGTACCGATGCTTAGCAAAGAAAAGTGTCAAAAGCCTCCCAGGTACAAATGCAATTCCTCGCAAAAAAAAAAAGAAAAAGAAAATAAAAAGAAGCAATTGATCACTTGCTCGATTCTATTAGCGGATTTTCAATTTTAGAACTGTATTTGTAGCCTTCCAGGTACAAATACAGTTCATTTGGATACATTCTATACATTATAAACCCTATGTTCCTGACGTTTATTCTCTGCAGGTTTAATAACCATTATAGCAGTTAGTGCTGGTTTTGGGCTACTGTTTTCACTTCTTGGTGTTGCCAAAATCACAAATAAAATCAAACAACGCAGAGCCAAGAAGTTGAGACGGAAGTTTTTCAAGAAGAATCATGGACTGCTTCTTCAACAGTTAATATCTTCAAACAAGGATATAGCTGAAAGGATGAAGATTTTCAGTTTAGAAGAATTAGACCAGGCAACCAACAAATTTGATCAAAATCGCATTCTTGGGGGCGGTGGCCATGGCACAGTCTACAAAGGCATATTATCTGACCAACGTGTGGTGGCCATAAAAAAGTCAAAAATTGTGGTTCAAAGGGAGATTGATGATTTCATAAATGAGGTTGTCATACTTTCACAAACTAACCATAGGAATGTGGTGAAGCTATATGGTTGTTGCCTTGAGACAGAAGTTCCTTTATTAGTTTATGAGTTTATATCGAATGGAACTCTTTCATTTCATCTTCATGGCCAAAATAAGAATCCTTTGAAGTGGAAAGATAGATTGAGAATCGCACTAGAAACTGCAAGGGCTATTGCATATCTTCACTCGGCAGCTTCTATATCAGTGTTACATAGAGATATCAAATCTGCAAATATACTACTCACTGATACTATGACGGCTAAAGTATCGGACTTTGGAGCTTCAAGGTCAATTTCAATTGACGAGACAGGAATACTCACCGTCATCCAGGGCACTTATGGTTATCTAGATCCTGAATATTATTACTCTAGTCGACTGACTGAGAAAAGCGATGTTTATAGTTTCGGTGTCATCCTAGCTGAACTATTGACAAGGGTAACACCGGTTTTCTCCTCCGAAACATCAGAAAGGACAAGCCTGGCATCATACTTTGTGTCGTTCATAAGAGACAACCGCTTGTCAGATATTCTGGACTCTCAAATTGTTAATGAGGTGGGTGCTGAAGATGCTAAGGTGGTTGCTAAGCTTGCAGAAGCATGTTTAAGATTAAAAGGTGAGGAAAGGCCTACAATGAGGCAAGTGGAGACAACACTTGAAGATGTGCAAAGGTCAAAAGTCCAACTTAATCATCAGATTGCAAGAGTGAGCAATAGTAATACACTAAAAAATCAGACGTACGAGGGAAGTAAGTGCTATGAAGGAACTAGACAATATAGCTTGGAAAAGGAGTTCATTCAATCATCTGAATTTCCAAGATAATTTTGCTTTCATGGAGGAAGAAAATGCTGAGTGAATATGTTACTACTACTTAGGGTGCCATACTACAACTAGATGTCATTTGGGAATTACGGCATATAACGTTTAATTGAAAATAAATGAATTCAACATTCCTACTTTTAAACATCACTGTAATGCAATAGTCTTGTGCATTACTATGGTGCTTGGTGTGCTGTCTCGTATGAACAAACTGATTTTGAGGCACAATGTCATACCGATTCCTGGCTTTCCCACCACTCGTCGGGGGCGAGAATGGCCTGAGTGACCGGATCACACGCAAGTCTGGTAGCCTTGGATTCCAACCAAGTCCACGCGCGAGTCGAAATTTTTGCGAGAATTTACCCAGCGCCACTTCACTTGCTTCTTGATTACTCATCATCTGCTTCTAATACGTGGACAACATTATTGTGGTCTTCTTTTCCGAGGAACTCCAATGCAACACTATAGCCATCAGGAGAGAGGCGTTCCGGGTAACAATTTACACTCTCGGATTCTGTATTCAAACTTGTCTCTATCACCATTGCTTTAAGAACTGTTGCATTGCGGAGAATATGAAGTGCAAGTTCCAGTTGATCTTTCTCACCGAAAAATCCTGTTATCTGAACCCAACTGAGATGGGAGTGTGGGCATCTAGGTAGACTCCTTAACTCACCATCATCTTGACAATATCGCTGATGCACACATACCATCTTCATCTAATAATATGGAGAAGTATATAAATTAGCTCTTGTCAATTTACTTGCAGGCCTTCACATTCAACTCTTGTCAGTTTTATATGTGAAAGAATTGAACAGATGAACTTACATGCAGTTCTAGTTTTTCCATGAAAGGAGCAGCCTTCAATAGAGAAGCAAAGTCAAGTAAATCAATCTTCCTTTGTGGCAGGTCAGATATGGTTAATCCCAATGTCAAATGGCGTAGAGAAATAAGTCTGGGAAGCCTACTTAGCATATCAATCCTCTGTGTACAATAAATAACCATTAAAAAAATCACTATGCACACAGCTAATGCAAATGAGCGCACATCTGTGGGTCGTTCGAAAAGAAGAAGAAGAAGAAGAAGAAGAGAGGAACTGCAAAGTGCAAACCTCAACTTGTTTTGACTTTAAAGTTAGCTTCTCAAGATTAGTCAGAGTACTGGGTAAGTCACTGAAGATGTATCCAAGAGCAGAATGGAAAGTTAATAAACTGACGGAAACATTTGTTGTTTGCGACGGTATAGCAAGTTGCAATGGTATAAATGGGCCTCGATAATCCAGGGCTGTCACGCCGCAGCTCAATTTGATCTCTCGTAGTAAGGGGCAGATCGCAACGAGCAGACTCTTAAGCTGATTGAGATGACCAGGAACCCTTAGATTAGTAAGCATCCTACAGTCAGTAATATCCACCTCCCGCAGATGATTGCATTCAGACAAAAATTGGTGAAGATCTTCATCGGTGATGTCCACCTCTCGCAGGCTAAGCTTAGTGAGGTTCAGTGATCCCCTGGAATCAGCAGGAACTTTCAAAGAAGCAAACCAAAGCCGCAGATAACACAGGTTGGAATTGATCATCTTCAGAGGGAAATCGTATCGCACTATACGAGGCCCGAACAGCACTGAATATAATTCTAAAACAAGCCCTTTAGTCTTCAACGCAGCAGCAAATTTTTCACCCATCTGTTGATATGGTACGAATTTTTGTTGTAAGAGCAAATCTAATTCTGATTGCTCAGTCCCTGCACCCTCGTGTTGTTGCAGAGCAGAGTCAACAATCTTGATGAACTTTCGCTTGTTGAGGTTAAACCCACGATGAGAAGAGCATCTCTCCCAGTCATAATCTGAGTACATGTTCTAGTCCTCAATTCCAAATTGGCTCGGCACGTCCAAATACGCTTCAGTGACTTGACAACACGCTTGTTCTTACTGCCTCTTTCAGTGGCAACTTAGATGTGATAGAGCATAATACATCCTGGCAAGAATGAATGAATGAACATTGAACAGTTTGATCTCAACAGAATAATTAACAAGCTCTGATAGTTTAATACAATGCTGCTGCTTCATCTACCTTGGAAGATTACAGATTGAAGCTTGGGTATCTTTCTCTTGGCAACTGCTGATCCGTGGAGGTGAAGTCCTGGTGCAGTTTTCCCTCTTCCTACTTGCACCTGAGTCACCTGACATTGCTTTTCGCCCAACTACAACACACAAGAACTTGAAAAATAAATAAAAATCTTCTTTTATCAGTATACACTATATATGCAGTGCAGCAAACGAATCCGGCAATCCGCGACAGAATGAACGCTGTCACTCTGAGATCAACCCAAGCATGGTAAGGGTTCGAGGATGAGAGCAACGGCCTGCGCAAGGGAGAAACAACCCTATTGTTTCGTATATTTGTAAACAAAAATAATTTGTGAATAATACTTTTATATACATGTCCTTAGCAATCTAAGACAGAGGCTGAAAAATAAACTTCAATGAAAAACCTCAAATCAGCTCTAAATTTAAGATTGAAAATTTAATTTTTGGCTGATAAGCATAAGCTTAAGCGAAAAGACGAGACTTTCGGGGTGTATTACGTGCTTGGGTTAGTAGGTGGGAGGAGGAGAAGTATCGTGTTCGGCGGGTCGTCGCGCCGCGTTGGCTCGTCTCCGCCGTACGTCGGAGCCCAAAGTAAAAGGGGAGAAAAAGAGAGAAAGGATGTGTTTCGATTTGAGAAAAGAGACGTGCTTCTATGCTCCTCGGAAAAAAATACTGGCACGAAAATTAAAGCACATCAATGGTTCGGATTTAAAAGATGAATTACTAGGGTAAACCGTCATTAACGAGGGCCAATTTCGTCCAGGAAGTAAAATCCCACATCAGACCAGGCCAATCGCACCATCGATCTGGGAGGTTGACACGGCAACAGGGCTAGGTGGTGAAGATCGGCCGGGCATGTGCGAGGAATGGGAGGGCGACGAGCTGTGCGGGGCGTTGTTTGGTGCCGCGCCGTCGGCGTTGAGCGGATTATATATAGGACGACGAGAGAGGACCAGTTCTCGATCGAAGGGCAACGCCGCAGTGGGGAGGCTGCGGGGGCGGCAGACCAGATGGAGCATGGCCGGTTCATGCCGCGCGCATCCACTACGGCCGCGTTCATGTCATGATTACGCAAACTCCCGGCCAAATAACCGCTTCTTTTGATTCAGTGTTCTCCTGTTCTTTGTACTGGCGAAACTTGATAGAAACCCCAACTGTTCTCCTGTTTTTTTGATTCAATGTTTTTCGTCCTTGATAGAGGCGGCTTGGGTATGGATATGGAATTTTACTTCCTGGACGAAATTGCCCTCGCTAATAGAGGTTTACCCCCGTTAATCACTTTTTATCCAGACCATATGATGCGCTTTAATTTGTGTGCAGCTTTTTTATTGAGGAGCACAGAGCACTCCGAGTGGATGACAAATGGGTCCATCTGTGTGTATGAAATGTGGGTCAGTGTCATTATAGCAAGGGTTAATGTTTTGCAGTGTTTATATTGCAAATCCCCCGTTTCGATTTATGTTTCGTTGGATTATTAGGATAATATATATACGAGTTCTGAAAAACAGGAGAAGATCAGAAGATTC
The DNA here is from genome assembly GCA_009805545.1 of Oryza longistaminata. Classification (NCBI taxonomy): domain Eukaryota; kingdom Viridiplantae; phylum Streptophyta; class Magnoliopsida; order Poales; family Poaceae; genus Oryza; species Oryza longistaminata. The sequence continues at coordinate 29,540,279 of CM020181.1, forward strand.
ATGTAATTTTTTTTCGGAGAGATTTATCGTGGAATTTTCTAACTGTGTGATTCCATAAAGGAATAAGTTCATCTTAGGTCCCTTAACTTGTCAACGAATCCGATTTTCATCCTCAAATGGAAAACCAGACCAACGGGTCCTCAACTATCAAAACCGGCTCAGATTAGGTCCCTCGGCGGTTTTGAGGGTGGTTTTGGCTGACGTGGCGCCTACGTGGCTAATTGACTAGGTCTTCGTCTGACGTGGCATTGACGTGGCGCTTACGTGGCAATTTGATCCAAAATAATAATAAAACCCGTGGGACCCACATGTCAGTTTCATATACAAATTAATAAAAAATGGTGGGGCCCACGTGGGCCCCACATGTCATCCTCACCCCTTTTCTTCCTCCTCTCTCCCATCTCCCCTCTCTCTCCTTCTCCCATCCCCGAGGCGGCGGGGGGTGTCCGGGTGAGGGATGGCAGCTCGCGGCAGCCGGGAGAGGAGGGAGGCGGCGCGCGGCGGCCCGGCGAGGAGGGAGGCGCGCTCGCGGCCCGGCGAGGAGAGGCGGCGCGCGCGGCCGGGGCGAGGAGAGGCGACACGCGGCGGCCGGGCGAGGAGGGAGGCGGCGCTCGGCGCCCCGGCGAGGAGGGAGGCGGCGCTCGGCGGCCGGGCGAGGAGAGGCGGCGCGCCGGCGTCCGGGCGAGGGAGACGACGCGCGGCGGCCCAGCGAGGAGGGAGGAGGTGCTCGGTGGCCCGACGAGGAGGGAGGCGGCGCTCGGCGGTTCGGCGAGGAGAGGCGGTGCGCGGCGGCCGGGCGAGGAGAGGCGACGCGCGGCGGCCGGCGAGGAGGGAGGCAGCGCTCGCCCGGTTAGGAGGGAGGCGGCGCTCGCGGCCCGGCGAGGAGAGGTGGTGCGCGGCTGCCGGACGAGGAGAGGCGGCGCTCGGCGGCCGGGCGACGAAGGGCAGCTCCAACCCGGATGTGACCATTGAGGACGTCGGCGGAGGTGGCCGGGCGAGGAGGGAGGCGGTGCGTGCGACTACCGAGCGAGGAGGGGTGGTGCCGTCGGCTGGCATCGCGGGCGGAGCGGCGGGGCGGCCGCCCTGCTCCGATTCGGCGGCCCCGCTCCACCGGCCGCCGCCGCTCCCCGCGGCCGCCCTGCTCCAGTCCGGCGCCCGCTCCACCGGCTCTGGTCCGCGCGCCCCTCCACCGGTCAGTGAGAAGAGAAGGGGAGATGGGGAGAGAGGAGGAATAGATAAGGGGAGGGGGTGGGGATGACATGTGGGGCCCACGTGGGCCCACCATTTTTTATTAATTTGTGTATGAAACTGACATGTGGGTCCCACGGGTTTTATTATTATTTTTTTGATCAAATTGCCACGTAAGCGCCACGTTATGCCACGTCAGACGAAGACCTAGTCAAATTAGCCACGTGACGCCACGTCAGCCAAACCACCCTCAAAACCGCGAGGGACCTAATCTGAGCCGGTTTTGATAGTTAAGGGACCCGTTGTGTCTGGTTTTCCATTCGAGGGACGAAAATCGGATTTGTTGACAAGTTAAGGGACCTAAGATGAAGGGCCAACGACTGCAGCCTTTGGTCTAGCCAAAGCCTCAAATAGTGGCCCATAAGGTATGCAGACTTTTGAGGCCATGTTTGGCAGTCCAAAATACCGGCCCATTCCCGATTGGTACGGGCCGGGATCCTCAGCGGCCAGCGCCGCACGGCCCCGCACGCGCACGGCGGCCACGACGGCGACGCCACGTTGCTGACACACCAATAGGCAATAACTCCGAACTCTTCTCTTCCAAGAAGAAGAAAATCAGATTTCAACCAACATTAAGAAGAACGTTTAATTATGCAGAAAATGTAGAGTAAACTTCATAAAACCATACCTATTATGGTGAAAGTTGCCACACAAGATATCTTAACGCATGACATATAACATCTATATTATGCTCCTAAAGCTTACAGCCCTCAACATATACTAGCTATTCCTAATAATTTGGCCCGCTCAAATATAACTAACTAGTAGTATTAGCCAAATTACACTGGCAACAAACAAGTTGGTTGCAGTTCCACAAACCTCAACATGCCCTAGCTATTTATCTATATAATTTGGACCGCTCAAATGAAACTATCTAGTACTCCCTTCCCATAATATCCTTCCACATAATATAAGAAATTTTGGTGGAAATTGACACATCCTACTACTACGAATCTAGCCAGGTATCACAATCCACCAAAATCCCTTATATTATGAGATAAAGGAGTACTCTGTTAGCCAAATTACGCTGTCAACAAACAGGTTGGTTGCGGTGCGCTGCTGCAGGCGGTGCCGCTCCCCTACGCAGCCAGTTGTAGTGCACCTGAATGAACCGGAGACGAGACTCTGCAGTGGTGCAATCGTCGAGGAAGAACTGACGCCAATACGGGTCACGGAACAGCGCGAGTGCCATGAGCCACAAATCGCTGCACGGGCGGTATCCATCGGCCACCACCATGTCCATGCAAGCCCTTGCGCCTCTCGCCTTCTTCTTCTTCTCCGCACGGCTCTCCATGGACTCGACCCTCGAATCATCATCAGCTAGCCTGTGGAGAGCCTCGTCGCTGGAGTCACTGCATGTCCTGCTCTTTGAAGAGCTCCCTGAAGTTTCAGTCTCACTGGCACAAGGCCTCTTGCCCTTCACCCTGGCTGCAGCTGCTGCTGGGGATGGTGGTTGTGCCCTAATGTCCTCCACATTGATCATTGGTTGATGTGCTGGTTGCTGGTCAATCACTGGTTGTGCTCCGGGCACATTGGAGTGGTCCTGGACGACCGTGCGTCCTCGGAAAACAGCATGGTGCTCGTCGATACACTTGAGAGGAGCATCCTTGAATGCCTTGGCCCCTTTCCTTTCCTGCACAATCGAAGAGCAATGTCAGCATATGCAACAAAGAATTAGTGTCAAATATGGATGCAAACTATAGAAATGATGGAGTACGTCAGAATGCAAGCAATATAATGTACTCTGCATAAATAAACAGCAAGCACAACCTGAAAAAAAGATCAAGTTAAATAAAGCATAAGGCAGAGCATTATTCACACTGCTCAAACTCAATCCGGTACTTCGATATGTTATATAAACTGCACTACAGAAATAAAATGATACACAGAAATAAATCAATTTTATTTGTAGGCATATTTGCAGAATCAGCATCCTGAACTGCAGCACAGCGAGCATTTCTGTAGTACAGCAATCAGGCGAATTTGCAGAAACAGCAATAGAGCAATATGAACTACGAGCAGTTTACTCTGTATAAGGGAATCACAAATATCTCACATCCACAATGGCTGCATGCATGGGCTGGAAGAATGTGCATACAACAAGGTGTTGATTAGTTTTTTCATGTCAGTGATATTGTTAGAAGTGGTTTATTTACTAATGAAAAAGCATTGATGGAATCACAATATGTCAGGTTTTAGGATGTCAGTGATATTGTTAGAAGTGGTAGACGGTGATGTGCATTCATGTCAATGATTGATGAAAAGCATCATGTAAATTCAGGGTGCTTTGTCTACCACTTCAGGTAAAGAAAGAAATTTCTCAGCGTGATTCCATCATGTAGCACCAGGATTGATAAAAAACATCATGTAAAGTAAGACAAAGCACCCTGAAACAGATGTCTTCTGAATGTAAAGAAAGAATTGGTTATCTCAACAATATTGCTAGCAGTGAAAATTTTAGGATTCACAATGTAGTGAAATCTGATTGTACCCTACACTAGTACTGCAACTTGGCAATTGCAGAGTCATGGAAAGGCAACATAAAAATCTTGCACATATATGTTAGGATGCTAAAATGGAATATGCTACAACTACTAGCAGAGATGCACTATATGTCAAGCATATGGTCACATAATATGCTACAACTACTAGTAACTAGCTCATCTAATATATATATGTGACCATATGCTTTACCTATGTTCATCTAATATATATTGTACATCCAATTTTGCACACCTGTTTTCATGTACGGTACACTAACATACAAACAACAGTTCATCTAATCACATTGCTAGGTTCATACGCACTACATGTCAGTCCAGTACTACACACTAGTCCAAAACCAAAGATAGACTGACATACCGACTCCTGGATTTCCCACCACTCGTCGGGGGCGACGATGGCCTGAGTGACCGGATCACGTGCAAGTCCGGTAGCCTTGGATTCCAGCCAAGTCCACATGTTGAAGTTTTTGCGAGACTTTACCCAGCGCCACTTCACTTGCTTCTTGGTTACCCTCTTTCCTGCCCTCTCTAACATCTTCCTCTCCAAATTGATGTACCCTTGTGCTTCGGGGGACGAGGAGATGATGTTGCGAGCCTGAATCTCCTCCAAGCAGCTATGGAGGAAGACGCGAAGCTCTTCCTCGGTCCAATGTGTTCGACCCTCTTTACAGAGTTGAAGCTTGGGTATCTTTCTCTTGGCAACTGCTGATCCGTGGAGGTGAAGTCCTGGTGCAGTTTTCCTCTTCCTACTTGCACCTGACATTGCTTTTCGCCCAACTACAACACACAAGAACTTGAAAAAAAAATAAAGTCTTCTTTTATCAGTATCCAACTATATATGCAGTGCAGCAAACGAATCCGAGACAGAATGAAAGCGGTCACTCTTGAGATCAACCCAAGCATGGTAGGGTTTGAGGATGAGAGAAACGGCCTCATCGTTCGACATATTTGCAAAACGAAAAATAATTTATGAATAAAACTTTTATATACATATTCTTAGCAATATAAAAACAGAGGCTAAAAAATAAACTTCGATGAAATTTTTTTTTCTAAAATCAGCTCCAAATTTAAAAGCTGAAAATTTAAATTTTGGCTATTAAGTATAAACGAAAAGATAAAATCGAATGTTTGTTTCAACTTTCGAGGGTGTATTACCGTGCTTCGGTTAGTAGGTATTCGTGTTCGTCGGAGACTCGGAGTGGTCGCGCCGCGTTGGCTCGTCTCCTCCGTCGGAGCCCAAGGTAAAAGGGGAGAAAAAGAGAAAAAGGATGTGTTTCGATTTATGTTTCGTTGATTATTAGGATATATATATATACGAGTCCTAAAAACAGGAGATCAGAAGATCCATGTAAATTTTTTTTGGGAGAGATTTATCGTGGATTTTTCGAACTGTATGATTCCATAAAGGGCCAACGACTGCAAGCCTTTGGTCCAGCCCAAAGCCTCAAATAGTGGCCCATAAGGTATGCAGACTTTTGAGGCCATGTTTGGCAGCCCACAATACCGGCCCATTCCATTCCCGATTGGTACGGGCCGGGATCCTCAGCGGCCAGCGCCGCACGGCCCGCACGCGCACGGCGGCCACCGACGGCGACGACACGTTGCTGACTCCAATAGGCAATAACTCTCAACTCTTCTCTTCCAAGAAGAAGAAAATCAGATTTCAACCAACATTAAGAAGAACGTTTAATTATGCAGAAAATGTAGAGTAAACTTCATAAAACCATACCTATTATGGTGAAAGTTGCACAAAATCACAGATACTTTAACGCATGACATATAACATCATATATTATGCTCCTAAAGCTTCACACAGCCCTCAACATATACTAGCTATTCCAAATAATTTGGCCCGCTCAAATATAACTAACTAGTAGTATTAGCCAAATTACACTGGCAACAAACAAGTTGGTTGCAGTTCCACAAAACCCTCAACATGCCCTAGCTATTATTCTATATAATTTGGACCGCTCAAATGAAACTATCTAGTACTCCCTCCTTCCCATAATATCCTTCCCATAATATAAGAAATTTTGGTGGAAATTGACACATCCTACTACTACGAATCTAGGCAGGTATCACAATCCACCAAAATCCCTTATATTATGAGATAGAGGGAGTACTCTGTTAGCCAAATTACGCTTTCAACAAACAGGTTGGTTGCGGTGCGCTGCTGCAGGCGGTGCCGCTCCCCTACGCAGCCAGTTGTAGTGCACCTGAATGAACCGGAGACGGGACTCTGCAGTGGTGCAATCGTCGAGGAAGAACTGACGCCAATACGGGTCACGGAACAGCGCGAGTGCCATGAGCCACAAATCGCTGCACGGGCGGTATCCATCGGCCACCACCATGTCCATGCAAGCCCTTGCGCCTCTCGCCTTCTTCTTCTTCTCCGCACGGCTCTCCATGGACTCGACCCTTGAGATCATCAGCTAGCCCTGTGGATAGAGGTGTAAGTGGGCTTGTCCGAGAACCTTGCTATAGGCAAAATTAGTATATAACCGCGGGTTTGACCAGCGGGTTACCTATTAATTTAACTTATAAATTGGTTTATGGATCGACCCACTTGATATCTAGATGCGGAAAACTGACCACGACATGAAAACTCATGAATATCAATTTATTTGACTATAAAGTGGAACTCGCGGGTCGAGCCGGTTTGCATCCTCCTGTGGAGAGCCTCGTCGCTGTAGTCACTGCATGTCCTCGATTGAAGAGCTCCCTGAAGTTTCATTATTCAGTGGCACAAGGCCTCTTGCCCTTCAGCCTGGCTGCAGCTGCTGCTGGGATGGTGGTTTGTGCCCTAATGTCCTCCACATTGATCATTGGTTGATGTGCTGGTTGCATTGGTCAATCACTGTGTGCTCCGGCACATTGGGAGTGGTCTGGACGCCGTGCGTCCTCGGGAAACAGCATGGTGCTCGGTCGATACCACTTGAGAGGAGATCCTGTGAATGCCTTGCCCCTTTCCTTTCCTGCACAATCGAAGAGCAATGTCAGCATATGCAACAAAAGAATCAGTGTCAAATATGATGCCAAACTATAGAAATGCATGGAGTACGTCAGAATGCAAGCAGATATAATCGTAACTCTGCATAATAAGAACAGCAAGCACAACCTTAAAAAAAGATCAAAGTTAAATGAAAGCGTAAGGCAGAGCATTTATGATCACCAATCGCTTCAAACTAATCCCGGTAGCTGTCGGATATGTTATGTTTTAATTAAAAATGAAAAATGGTACAACAGAAAATAAATGACCGAATTTTTTTTGTAGAAGCATATTTGCAGAATCAGGCATCCTAACTAGCAAGCACAGCGAGCAGTTCTGAAGTAACAGCAGATCGCTGGCGAATTTGCAGAAACAAGCAATAGAGCAATATGAACTACGAAGCAGTTTCACTCTGTTTATAAGGGGAATCCAAATATCTCACATCCCACAATGGCTGGCATGCATGGGGCTGGAAGAATGTCATACAACAAGGTGTTTGGTTTTAGTTTCTTCATGTCCCAGTGGATATTTTAGAATGGTTTATTTACCTAATGAAAAAGCATTGATGGAATCACAAATGTCAGGTTTTAAGGATGTCAGTGAATATTGCTTAGAAGTGAGTAGACGTGAGTGCCATGTCATGTCAGATGATTGATGAAAGCTATTGTAAATCAGGTGCTTGTCTACGCACTTCAGGTAAAGAAAGAAATTTCTCAGCGTGATTCCATCAGTGTAGCGCCAAAAACCAAAAAAACCAGGATGATAAAAAAACATCATGTAAGTAAGACCAAGAGCACCCTGAAACAGAGTCTTCTGAATGTAAAGAAAGAATTGTTATCTCAACAATATTGGCTAGCAGTGAAAATTTTAGGAGTCACAATGTAGTGACAATGCTGATTTGTACGCCTACACTGAGTACTGCAACTTGGCATTGCAGAGTCCATGGAAAGGCAAACATGAAAAGTCTTGCACATTATATGTTAGGATTGCTAAGATGGAATATGCTGACGAACTTAGCTAGCGACATTGTACTATATGTCAGGCATTATTGGCTCACCGTACAATGAGCCAGTTACTTTCATTGATGTTAAACTATCTAAAAGGATGACCATTCAGACAAATGGACAAGAGTTTCCACAGTCAACTCGTGAGCCTTCATCAGTTACAAAATTGTGTACCGTTATTTCCAAGTAATACAAGTAAAGTCATCATATATCATATATAACGAGTGCCATATATGACACATTAACTTGCTGACTTGATTTTGGTACTTTTCAAATTTCACTCCTATTGTTCACATAGGACTAGCAGTTATATATACACTAGTTCAGTTCTATAGATATATTGTGCATTATCCAATTTCTGCAAGCCACCTAGTTTTCTTGTACAACTACAGTGGATATACAAACAACAGTTCATGCTATCACATTGGCGTAGGTTCATATGCACCACATGTCAGTCAGTATACCACACTAGTCCAAACAAGAGATAGAATTGGACATACCGACTCCTGGATTTCCCACCACTGTTAAAGAGAAGAAATACGATCGGAGCCAATTCCAGAGGAATGGCCGAGTGACGTTGTCACGGCCAGAAGTGCCGGTGGCCTTGGATTCCAGCCAAGTCACATTGTTGATAATGTTTTGCAGAATTTGCCCAGCGCCCACTTCACTTGCTTCTTTGTTACTGCTCTTTCCTGCCGCTCTCTTACATCGTTCGCTCTGCCAGATTGGATGTACCCTGGTGCTTCGGGGACGAGGAGGATTGATGTGCGAGCCTGAATCTCCTCCTCAAGCAGCTCATGGAGGAAGGACGCGAAGCTCTTTGCCTCGTCGAATGTGTTCGACCCTCTGGCCAACTCTAGCCAAAGCCCAAGTCATGCAACAAATTTGGTACAAGGAAATCAAAAGGCTAAGCAACGAACACCAATTATTTCCTCCAGTTTAATACTATAGGTCATTTTTAAACTTTTTTTGTGTCTAAGTTTTTTTGTTAGGTTTTGACTAAATGTAAAGGAAAAAATTATCAACGGTCTACCACATCAGAATTTAATTATTAGATTAATATTTTATTTATAGAAATATTACTATATTTTTCTATAAATTTAATAAACTTAAAGGAGTATTAATCGTAAATAAGAAAAATGAGATTCGCTCATTGGTCTCTCAGAAAAAATATTCTCTGAAAAAGAATGCAATTACCTCTTAAAAGGAATGCCTAATGTCCTCTTTCTGATCATGTGGATCATATGGGCATTGTTAGATACTTAGATCCAACGTGATTAAAAACGTGTTTAGGTGATCATCCAGTCACAGTACTCTCGGTTACTTTTCTAAGGGAGTACCTTTCTTGCTCGGCCGGGATCGTGTGGATGAATGGTGGTTCCCAATCGATGCAGAGCGGCCGAACCACTGTTTCCCGGTTATGTGAGTCGCAGGTTCACATAACGAAACGCGTTAATGGACAGACGAAACCTTCGGGCGACCTGGCACGAGACTTCGCGCTGAGGAGTCGCGAAAGCAGCGTCAGACGGGCGGTCGTCTTGGGGACAAAAAAGCTCGAGGTGGTACAACGTCCGACTCAATGCATGCGACCCAGCGAGTCGCAAGACGACCCCTCTGAATCGGTTGAATCCGACCCCAGCCGAAATCAGCCCGAGAAACCCGGTGAAAACGGAAAAGGAGGAGGACCGGACGAATCCGCCCTGCTCTGATGATGCCAGGCCTCGCAGGCCTCACTTCCTTGCCGCGGCTAGCGACCTTGCGCCTATACTCTGCATGCCTTCTGAAAGCCAGGCCATGGTCGAGCGCAGACAGGGCAATTGTCCAATGTGCGAAACGCTACGAAAGACAAGGAACGTATCAGACTCATTTTGAAAGAGAGAGGAGTTGGAGGAGGGTGTGACGGGTTACAAGGGCGCAATCCGACGGATGGCTGCCAGGCGCTGTGCTGGCCTGGCCGTGTCTAGTAAATAAGCCGCGTTTAAAAATAACGGAGCGTCGCAGGGCTCTTTACCCGCACGCCAGCGTAAGGAGCCTGTGCAGAAGCCGATCAGCGCGGCTGGAGAGCGTTCGAGACAGGCTGAAATGTAAGCAGACACACATTTCAGCTCAGCTGAAGTTGCCTACTGTGGGGGATTGTTCAGAACGCGCAGAGTCGTAACGATAGGGCACTCGTCACACACCAACCTGGCTTGTGCAACAAACTGTTCCAAAGTTGTAAGAGAAGACCAGTTAGATACAAAAAAATAAAAGCTTAATCACTACTAGTACATCCTTCCGTCTCTCAATATAAGTCATTTTTAGCATTTCCCACATTCATTACAATATAAGGTCATTTTTAGCATTTCCCACGATTCAGTATTGATGTTAATGAACTAGACATATCTATTCTAGATTCAGTAATTTATTTAACATCCAATACGAAGTATAGAAATGCAAAAAAGATGATTTACATTGTAAAACAGATGGAGTACTACTGTAGCCTACACGTGCCACCAAAGTAATACTTCCCTCCATCTTAAAAATAAAAAATAAACCGATATGTTTTGGACGGAGGAAATACGATGGATAAGAGAGAAGAAGATATGAGGAAAAAAGAAGTAGAAACATAACGTTATACTAATATATAGGGGGGTGTTTAGATTCAGGAGGTGTAAAGTTTTGGCGTTTGGTCACATCGAGATATTATAATTAAGTCTGGATGGTGTCGCAAGGGGTGTTCAGACAGTTAATAAAGAATCCGTCATGGTTAAATCATGGCCCAGACGAATTTATTAAGCCTAATTAATCCATTTCATTATCAAATGTTTACTGTAGCGCAACCACATTATCAAATCATGGAGCATTAGGCTTTAAAAGATTCATCTCGCAAATTAGTTGCCAATCTGTAGAAATTAGTTATTTTTTTAGTTTATATTTAACTCTTTGATGCAGAATTAAATGTTCTAATGGGACAACCATGGTGATCTTCAACTATAAGATTGTAGAGTAGCCTTCAGCCTATATATCAAGTAGTCCATGAATGCCATGAAGTATGACTGACAAACTGAGGTACAGTTACCCGCTGAGGAGGGCTCGACGCTGCCGCTGGGATGGTGTCGGTTCGCGTTCCATCAACATGAGCTCAAGTGCAGCTCAAGTGTTCACTCTATGCCTGCTCCACGAGACGTTCGAAAGCAGGAACGGAGGAACTTGTCTGCTCCATGTTAGCAAAAATTCCCAAGAGCGTCCATTCTATTGTTGGGTAAACTGCAAACTGTATTTAGTGTTCAAGACACTAGCCACATGTCAGACCCAGGCACCCTGAATTTTTGCCCCGAATAATCGAAGCGTGCTAAGTTAGCCCAAGATTCGATCAGTCAATACCTGGATTGTCTCTAGATGAAGAGCACATTGCTGGGTCAAGTTGCAATGAACAAGTGTTCACACTCACCGCTGGCCCGGTTTAAAGTTCGAGGATCAGCTGGACTTACTTCTTAATTTTTATCAGCCACTTTTAAACCTCCAGTAGATAAATAAATTCTAACTCCGTGATGGATATAAGCTATTGTTTCGTACGAAAACATCTATGGATTATCAAAGTTGCTTAAAATAAATTTATTTTCAAATTTTACTTAAGTAGAGTTAATCTAACTCGTACCTAGATCAACTGATCTCATACATCTCGTTTATTGTGTCTTACAAGAGGCTTTATTGGTCACGCATGTTGTTGGTCAATTGTCAAACCACATCATCGATTAGAAACGAGCCTAGCAGAGGTACGGTTTTATCAGTTCAACAGAGTAAAAAGTGAACGTTTCTATTGCGGTTGCATTCAGCACAGGAGGAAACAATGCGACGGCGAGAGAGAAAATCTGCTCGGAGGATGATCGTAACGTTCTTCGGAGTTAGTCAGTAACTTTTCCCTCAGAGGCAATCATGCGCCGAGGATCTGAGATCCCAGAACCTAGGATTAACGGGCTGTCTCCTGGGACTTAGAAACAGTGAAGATTTTATGTACGCTTTGGGGATTAAGGTCTTAGGTCTGCCATACAATTGATTGCTTTGGCCGTCCAGCGAGACGCGTCAGGCTCAGGTTGCATCTGCCTCCGCTGTTATTAATTTATGGAGGAATGATAATAGGACGGAATATCCGAAAGAATTCAGCCCTCTTTTCGATCGTGGGTATGTTATGAGTGGAAAAATTGGTGTCGCTACCGCCCCTCCTCCACGTGCGCACGCCTCCAACTGGTCAAACAAAATGTCCACCCACTTGTCCCCTCCCCTTGGTTGACACCACAACGCATTGAATAGAGAACTGGTTTCACCCTTAGTGTATTTACAAGTGGTTTCTATTGTTTCATGTGCACTCTGGTCATATATCTAGACACTACTACCAAATGAATACCAGTACTCTGAGATGGTCCGATTTTATTGACATCTGGCAAAATTGAGGTGGTTATCTCTTCGCTTCCAGCAAATCAACCCAGTGATATTGTGCTGACAAAATAAGTCCGGAATCCAACCGTCTGATTGCATGTATACAATGGTTAATAGCTTACCATGTTGTTTTATTTTTGTTCCACTCTCAAATAAGAAAATGATATCAAACCATATAGTTGTTGAACTCACTAAATATTTTCCACTTAGAAACTTCCTGTAATATCAACAATTTATTTGCTAAGTGATGCACATAGTGAACTGAAAATAAACTTGATAATTCAGTTGCAACCAGATTAAAAATAAACGCGTAATTAATTTTGGCGGAAACCTCCTTATTAAAGGGAAGTACGATATTGTTAATTTCTCATGTGCGATTACCATCCGACAAATGTGTTCACTCCCTAGAAACAACATGTGGTGACTTATATATGTTTCGAAGTTCTATGTAACATGGCCAGAGTGATAAGATATGTGAAGATGTGTGCAAGGTGGATAAAAACTCTGTGATGGAGAACTGGATCATTCCATATGGCTAGCTTTATCTGATGAAACATTGGTGATTGTAAGGTTGAACAACACTCTGATAAATCGAGTGAAACATGTTCGATCTACTGGTAAGTAATGAGCAATTCCGATATTGGACGTAGATGAACGAACTTTGCGTGCGGTGGAATATCGAGCTAACATTAAAAATAATTGCTAAAAAAATAATAAACGCTAATATTCTCTACTTTGGTCGGAAGGTATATGCCAGTTGTTGCTTAGTGGTTAGGAAGAGGGGGGGGCGACCTATTGCCCCATGAATTGAATGGTAGCAAATCAGCAGCCATTTCGGCGCATCATGATTTTGGATAAATTTAAAGAAAAATGTCAGGCTTCTAGAAGAGTTTTTGGCAGTTAATAATGGACGCCTAGCACCAGTGTGATATGCGTCTCGACGCATTCAGCGTTCTTTCCGCCCGGGACTTGTACCCCCTTCCAAAGGATCCGTCGTCCCTCTCCGTAGCCATGGGGTAGTTCGACCCCTCAGCCCGATGACAGATCGTCCTGTATAATGAAACTCCGGAACTATCTTTATCCCTCTCCTAAGGAAAGACACAAATACAATAATAAATGCGAC
>CM020181.1:29553587-29610233 GCA_009805545.1 Oryza longistaminata
AATTCCTATTGCAACCCATTGGCAATTTGCTAGTAGAAAATAAAAATAAAGGCTGCTTCCATGATCTGTTTTGTCTGTTGTGCGTCCGACGTTATCCGTGTTGAGTATTTTTAATAATGGAATAAATCCTGTCTTTCACTTCAATTCCAACAGGTTACTACATTTTTTTGCGGGAATTTATTATTCAATTCGCTGTCCGAGTTGAGCTATAGCACAAGAGTGACTTCTCTATATTGTTCATCCATGCATGCATTGTCCTCCCTCGTGTTCTTTATTGAGACTATAGATGGTCAATGCGGCAATTATTTGATTCAATGGTCTTTGCTCGTGTTTCCATTAGTAGGCGAGACAACTTAAATAAGTCGCGTGCGGATGCGGACTGGAAAATTTTGACCGATAATGATTAAAGTATGGCGTCGGGCGGGGGGGAGCAGAAATCGGACGCTCCCCTCGGCCCAGCGCGCGTGCATGCTTGGGGCGCGTGCGCGCGCGCTTCCCTCTAGCCCACGTGTTGACACACACAATTTTATTGTAACAAATTACTCTTATATTTTAAAAACCACATATTAAGAGAATTTGTTTCACTTAAATGTTTCACCTAGTGTACTCACAATATTTCACTGTGTATAGATCTAATGTTGCAGTGAACTGAAATATTCCATTGCAACAGAAAAACCCACATATTTTGGAAACCCCCTATAAAGGGAATTCGTTTCATTTTTTGTTCCACCGAAAAATGTTTCACCTAGTGTACTTATAATGTTTCACTATGTATGGATCAAATGTTGCAGTGAACTGAAACATTCTTTCGCTATTTGCTGAAACATTGTTGTTTTTATATAAGGTGAAACAACACCTGATTTAAACGAGTGAAACATTTTCGATCTACTTAGTGAAACAATTCCGATATACCTGGTGGAATATCGTGTAACATTTAAAAATAATTCAATAATAAACTAATTTTTTCGTCGGAATATATCCATGTGTGATCTTGTTTTGAAGATTTAATTGCAACGAATTTAATGGTGCAATCGGATCATGATTTGGATAAACAATTTATAAGAAAATTCAGTTTAAAGTAGTTTTGCACGTAAATCGGACGCTGACGTTATGCTGGCATCAGCGCCCCGGTTTTACCCCCCTCCCATCGGCGCCCGAGCCAGAGTCGCGTCCTTATAATAACTCCGAATTCTTTTCTCTCCAAAGGAAAAAAAATCAGATATCGACGAGTGCCAACACTCAGGTGCCAACATTTTTCTATCGATAATTTTTTTTCAAAAATTTGATAGATGTAGTTATAGTACAATTATAATATAATTACATTGTAACTTGCATATAACTACAGTGCAACTTGTATATAACTTTAAGAAAATCTCTCTATAACATGTTGTTTTGGTGAAACGGAGCCAAAAGGAGGTCGTGGAAACGAATCATCTCACATGTGTACATGTTGTGACTTTTTTCTTCCTCACAAAAATCTTGAAACAAATCTAACGGTTCAAAATTATGTGAAAGTTATATACAAATTACATTGTAGTTACAATGTAATTACACGACGATATGTCAAATTTTTAGAGAAAATTTGTGGACAAACATATAGCAAAATGATTTCGCGCCCAATTTTGGGCCTTGTTTTGCAGCCCACCACAATTATGGCCCATTTTCAGTAGATGGGCCGGGAAGTCAAAACCGAAATTCCGGCCCATCTACGTAGGGTACGGGCCTGGATTGAGGCCTGCCATGCAAGGCAGATTCGCCGTCAGCGAGAAGCGACGGCAACCGCGAGCAGGGGGCGACTCCGGCGGCGCGTGCGAGCCCGCAGCGGTGGCAGTGGCTCCGGCCGTGCTGCAGCCACCTCTTTTTTTTTTTCTTTTTTTTTTCTAATCTTGTGCTACTTTGTGAGGAGCTTTTGTTGTTCGGTGATTTTTTACTGGTGAATGCGATGGATCTTTTTGTTGAATTTTTGTACCTGGTGAAAGTTCTGTGAAATCCTGCCGATGATATCAAAATTCTTTCAAAATTTGTCCAAGTGCGATCATATTTTTTGGAAATTATACAAATCCTATTAGAAAAAGTAGGGGTAACTGTACAGGGTTATACCTGTCTTTTTATAGTTTCGTTGACACCGGTAAGTGGTTCTAACAGAGTAGGGGCAAACCAGAGTTCTGATTTTTAAAAGAGAGAGTAAAATCACAAACCCTAGAAAAGAAGAATAAAATCACAATCTATCTATCTATTATATTATTAAAAGAACAGAAAAATGAGCCTCTACGTTCGCTCTCATGGCATAGAAATTCTCATATTAATCGGAGAGAAAAAGAAAAGGCAGAGTCCATATAGAAATACAATTTAGAAATAGCTAAAATTCAGAATTAAAAAATAAGGATTATTACCAGAGAAGACTAGAGTGAAAGAGTCCATATAGAAATACAATTTAGAAATAGCTAAAATTCAGAATTAAAAAATAAGGATTATTACCAGAGAAGACTAGAGTGAAAGAGTCCATATAGAAATACAATTTAGAAATAGCTAAAATTCAGAATTAAAAAATAAGGATTATTACCAGAGAAGACTAGAGTGAAAGAGTCCATATAGAAATACAATTTAGAAATAGCTAAAATTCAGAATTAAAAAATAAGGATTATTACCAGAGAAGACTAGAGTGAAAGAGTCCATATAGAAATACAATTTAGAAATAGCTAAAATTCAGAATTAAAAAATAAGGATTATTACCAGAGAAGACTAGAGTGAAAGAGTCCATATAGAAATACAATTTAGAAATAGCTAAAATTCAGAATTAAAAAATAAGGATTATTACCAGAGAAGACTAGAGTGAAAGAGTCCATATAGAAATACAATTTAGAAATAGCTAAAATTCAGAATTAAAAAATAAGGATTATTACCAGAGAAGACTAGAGTGAAAGAGTCCATATAGAAATACAATTTAGAAATAGCTAAAATTCAGAATTAAAAAATAAGGATTATTACCAGAGAAGACTAGAGTGAAAGAGTCCATATAGAAATACAATTTAGAAATAGCTAAAATTCAGAATTAAAAAATAAGGATTATTACCAGAGAAGACTAGAGTGAAAGAGTCCATATAGAAATACAATTTAGAAATAGCTAAAATTCAGAATTAAAAAATAAGGATTATTACCAGAGAAGACTAGAGTGAAAGAGTCCATATAGAAATACAATTTAGAAATAGCTAAAATTCAGAATTAAAAAATAAGGATTATTACCAGAGAAGACTAGAGTGAAAGAGTCCATATAGAAATACAATTTAGAAATAGCTAAAATTCAGAATTAAAAAATAAGGATTATTACCAGAGAAGACTAGAGTGAAAGAGTCCATATAGAAATACAATTTAGAAATAGCTAAAATTCAGAATTAAAAAATAAGGATTATTACCAGAGAAGACTAGAGTGAAAGAGTCCATATAGAAATACAATTTAGAAATAGCTAAAATTCAGAATTAAAAAATAAGGATTATTACCAGAGAAGACTAGAGTGAAAGAGTCCATATAGAAATACAATTTAGAAATAGCTAAAATTCAGAATTAAAAAATAAGGATTATTACCAGAGAAGACTAGAGTGAAAGAGTCCATATAGAAATACAATTTAGAAATAGCTAAAATTCAGAATTAAAAAATAAGGATTATTACCAGAGAAGACTAGAGTGAAAGAGTCCATATAGAAATACAATTTAGAAATAGCTAAAATTCAGAATTAAAAAATAAGGATTATTACCAGAGAAGACTAGAGTGAAAGAGTCCATATAGAAATACAATTTAGAAATAGCTAAAATTCAGAATTAAAAAATAAGGATTATTACCAGAGAAGACTAGAGTGAAAGAGTCCATATAGAAATACAATTTAGAAATAGCTAAAATTCAGAATTAAAAAATAAGGATTATTACCAGAGAAGACTAGAGTGAAAGAGTCCATATAGACGACGGGCAATGCAGCGAACCTACGAAGGGGAACGACGAGGAGGAGTTGGAGGAGGATGAAAGGAAGGGGATCGAGGGCGAGGCGCTGCTGGCCTGGCCGTCGTCCGCGTTTAATAACGGGCTCGCAGCTCAACCGCACCCGCGTGCAGAAGCCATCAGCTCGCGCGAGCGTTCGAGACAGCTGAAATGTAAGCAGACACATTTCAGCTCAGCTGAAGTTGCACTGTGGATTGTCGAACGCGCAGCGAACGAACACTGTCACCACCACACTGGGGCCTGTTCCAAAGTGGAGAAGATAGATAAAAAAAATAAAAGTTACTACTGCTAGTTACTCCTTTCGTTTCACAATATAAATCATTTTAGCATTTCTCACATTCATACAATATAAGTCATTTTAGCATTTCCCACATTCATATTGATGTTAATGATATCTAGATTCATTAACATCAATACGAATATAGGAAATGCTAAAATGATTTACATTGTAAAACGGATGGAGTACTACAGTAGCCTACACGTGCACCAAAGTATATACTCCCTCCATCTTAAAAATAAAAAATAAACCGATTTTTTTGGACGGAGGAAATACATGGATAAGAGAGAGATATGAGGAAAAAAAAATAGAAACATAACGTTATACTAATATATTACGGGGGTGTTTAGATTCAGGATTGTAAAGTTTTGGCGTGTCACATCGGATATTATATAGGGTGTCGCAAGGGGTGTTCAGACATTAATAAAGAATCCGTCGGTAAATCATGAGACGAATTTATTAAGCCTAATTAATCCATCATTAGCAAATGTTTACTGTAGCACCACATTATCAAATCATGGAGCAATTAGGCTTTAAAGATTCGTCTCGTAAATTAATTGCAATCTGTATAATTAGTTATTTTTAGTTTATATTTAATATTTTATGCAGATATTAAATGTTCTATGTGACTGGATAAAAATATTTAGATAGCAAGCTTTACAAGTATGAACATGAAGATGGACGAAAGGGAATTGAGGGCGACGCGCCGTGGTCGTCCTCCGCATTAATGCGCTCAGCTCGCTGCTCCGAGCGTTCGAGGCAGCAGGATGGATGAGCAGCCACATTTCAGCCCAGCTGAAGTTGCCCCGTCGAACGTGCTGCAGTTCTGCAAATGAACAGTGTCACACTCACGCTGGCCCGGTTTAAAGTGAGGATCAGCTGGATTACTTTCTTAATTTTTATCAGCACACTTTTTAAATAACTAAAAAATGTTGGAAAATATTTTTCGTACGAAAACTATCTATATAAAAGTTGCTTAAAAATAAATTTATTTTTCAAATTTTTAATAATTAATTAACTCTGTACTAATCAAGTTTCTCTCGTTTTGTGTAAGGCTAATCAGCTGTGTTTCAACTTTCAACCTCTATTTAGAACGGGGCCTCAGCATAGGTAGGGTTTATCATCAACAGAGCTAGTGATGCGGATGAGAACAATGGACGCGAGAGAGAAAATCTGCTCGAGGATGATGCGTAACGTTCTTCGGTTAGTCGATGTGAGGAGGATTAGGATACGATGCTTAGAAACAGTGAAGATTTTATGTACCTTGGGATTAAGGTCTTAGGTCTGCCATACAAGTTGAGTTGCTTTGCCGTCAGCGAGACGCGTCAGGCTCAGGTGCATCTGCCTCCGCTTTATAATTATGGAGAATGATTAGGATCGGTCGATAGGGGGAGGTGGAAAAATTGGTCGCTCCCCCTCCCTCCACGTGCGCACCCCCCACTGGATCCACCCACTTGTCCCTCCCCTTTGTTTACATAAAAGATGTTTCACTTAGTGTATTTACAATGTTTCATTATATATAGATCTAATGTTACGGTGAATTAAAATATTTCTTTGCAAATCACCCATATATTTTGGAAACCCTCTATTAAGAGAATTTTGTTTATTTTTTGTTCCACCAAAAATGTTTCACCTAGTGTACTCACAATATTTCACTGTGTATAGATCTAATGTTGCAGTGAACTGAAATATTCCATTGCAACAGAAAAACCCACATATTTTGGAAACCCCCTATAAAGGGAATTCGTTTCATTTTTTGTTCCACCGAAAAATGTTTCACCTAGTGTACTTATAATGTTTCACTATGTATGGATCAAATGTTGCAGTGAACTGAAACATTCTTTCGCTATTTGCTGAAACATTGTTGTTTTTATATAAGGTGAAACAACACCTGATTTAAACGAGTGAAACATTTTCGATCTACTTAGTGAAACAATTCCGATATACCTGGTGGAATATCGTGTAACATTTAAAAATAATTCAATAATAAACTAATTTTTTCGTCGGAATATATCCATGTGTGATCTTGTTTTGAAGATTTAATTGCAACGAATTTAATGGTGCAATCGGATCATGATTTGGATAAACAATTTATAAGAAAATTCAGTTTAAAGTAGTTTTGCACGTAAATCGGACGCTGACGTTATGCTGGCATCAGCGCCCCGGTTTTACCCCCCTCCCATCGGCGCCCGAGCCAGAGTCGCGTCCTTATAATAACTCCGAATTCTTTTCTCTCCAAAGGAAAAAAAATCAGATATCGACGAGTGCCAACACTCAGGTGCCAACATTTTTCTATCGATAATTTTTTTTCAAAAATTTGATAGATGTAGTTATAGTACAATTATAATATAATTACATTGTAACTTGCATATAACTACAGTGCAACTTGTATATAACTTTAAGAAAATCTCTCTATAACATGTTGTTTTGGTGAAACGGAGCCAAAAGGAGGTCGTGGAAACGAATCATCTCACATGTGTACATGTTGTGACTTTTTTCTTCCTCACAAAAATCTTGAAACAAATCTAACGGTTCAAAATTATGTGAAAGTTATATACAAATTACATTGTAGTTACAATGTAATTACACGACGATATGTCAAATTTTTAGAGAAAATTTGTGGACAAACATATAGCAAAATGATTTCGCGCCCAATTTTGGGCCTTGTTTTGCAGCCCACCACAATTATGGCCCATTTTCAGTAGATGGGCCGGGAAGTCAAAACCGAAATTCCGGCCCATCTACGTAGGGTATTAATAATTAACTGTGTACTAATCAAGTTTCTGTCGTTTTGTGTAAGGCTAATCAGCTGTGTTTCAACCTCTGTTTAGAACGGGGCCACAGATATCAACCTAATCATGGGTAGGATTTATCATCAACAGAGCTAGTGATGCGGATGAGAACAACGGCTAAGCGAGAGAGAATCTGTTCGAGGATGATGCGTACCGTTCTTCGGTTAGTCGGTGTGAGGAGGATTAGGATACGATTTTAGAAACGTGAAGATTTTATGTACCTTGGGATTAAGGTCTGCCATACAAGTTGAGTTGCTTTGCCATCAGCGAGACGCGTCAGAGTCAGGTGCATATGTCTCGGCTTTATAATAAGAATAAATTTCACAAAACTACAGGTATTTTGACTAAATTATCACAAAACTATAAATTTAAAGAGTTGTATCACAAAACTACATATTTAGCACAAATTTTATCACAAAACTACAGATTTTAGATTAAGTATCATAAAAATACACATTTAATATTGAACTTATCACAAAATACAACTTTTGGAGTTTAAATTCCTAACACCATTGTTATGGTGGAGCTATAAACATCGTTACTTTGTGATTAAATTGATTCTAAAACTATAGTTTTGTGATAATTTAGTTATTAAATATGTAGTTTTGTGACACTTCATCTTAAATGTGTAGTTTTGTGATAAATTTGGTGTTAAATGTGTAGTTTTGTGATAATTTAGTCAAAGTATATGTAGTTTTGTGAAATTTACTCTTATAATAACTATAATTACACACCGTAATTTACATATAACTACAATATAACTTGTATGTAACTTTAAAAAATCTCTCCATAACATATTGTTTTGGTGAAACGGAGCCAGGTCGTGGAGACGAATCCTCTTACATATCTGCATGTTGTGACTTTTTTCCTTTCTCATTTGCACAAATCTTGAAACAAGTCTAATTGTTTAAAGTTATCTGAGAGTTACATACAAGTCATATTATAGTTACATGTAAGTTACAATATAATTACACAACGACTGTATTGTAATTACATCTGTTAATTTTTTTGAGAAAATTTGTGGATAAACATATAGCAAAATGATTTCGCGCCCAATTTTGGGCCTTGTTTTGCAGCCCACCACAATTATGGCCCATTTTCAGTAGATGGGCCGGGAAGTCAAAACCGAAATTCCGGCCCATCAACGTAGGGTACGGGCCCCGATTGAGGCCTGCCATGCAAGAAAGATTCGCCGTCAACGAGAAGCAACGGCAGCCGCGAGCAGGAGGCGGCTCCGGCGGCGCGTGCGACCCCGCAGCGGTGGCAGTGGCTCCGGCAGTGCTGCAGCCACCTCTTTTTTTTCTTTTTCTTTTTTCCAATCTCGTGCTACTTTGTGAGGAGCTTGCGTTGTCCGGTGATTTTTTACTGGTGAATGCGATGGATCTTTTTGTTGAATTTTTGTACCTGGTGAAAGTTCTGTGAAATCCTGCCGATGATATCAAAATTCTTTCAAAATTTGTCCAAGTGCGATCATATTTTTTTGGAAAATACACAGATCCTAATAGAAAAGTAGGGGCAAGTGTACAGGGTTATACCTGTCTTTTTTTAGTTTCATTGACACCGTTAGGTGGTTTTAACAGAGTAGGGGCAAATCAGAGTTTCGTTTTGAAAAGATGAGGGTAAAATCACAAACCCTATAAAAGAGGGGTAAAATCACAATTGCATATGAAAGTAGGGGTAAGAACACAATTGCCCCAAAAAAAAAAGAGCGATTCCTTTGCGCGCCTCGCGATTCGTCGAGCTCGTCATCCTCGTGATCTTCCTCCTCCTCCTCCTCCGGAGAAGCGTGGGGGCGCGCGTTTCTGCGCCAAGCGAGAAGCAAGAGCTCGCGCCTTCATGCTAGTTGCATATGAAAGTAAGGGTAAGAACACAATTACCCCTTTAAAATTTTATTTAAACATCTATAGTCCTTAACTGTTTATATGAGTCTGTGAGAACTGTTATATTTTCGGTGTGTTGTCTCATGTAGACCAACATTAATGGTTACTTATGTACAATGTACATATTCTCAGAGTCTTAGCACTGTGATGCCAAATTTGGACATGAGGAGGCCAACTCACAAAATGGCAATGACCACAGATAAACAGCATAGTAATACATGCAAATCTCAATCCTTCAATATCATGTATTCATAATTTCATATCAGCGTTGGGGCAAGACAAAGCAGAACGAGATTATCACATCGGACTTAGGATGTACTTCCTCCGTTTCACAATATAAGACTTTCCAGTATTGTACATATTCATATAAATATAGATGTTAATGAATGTATACATATTTGTCTAGATTTATTAACATGTATATGAATATGAGTAATGCTAAAAATCTTATATTTTGAAACGGAAGTACTTGGCATTTTTAATTCGTCAAAATACTGGTAGGCAACCGAAACTAATCTAGAAGGTACTCCTAAGTCATACGATGCATATGCAGCCACCAAGCAATTCACACACTTGCACACACTGGTAAACCACATACACTTACCCAAGGTTCGAAATTTCCAAAATTTCGGTAATTTCACTCCCCACAGGCATGCTCAAATATCACCCGAAATTTTCCCTTTTTTTGCTTTTTTTTTTTTGTGAATTTGGTCAAATTTCATTCAAATTCAGTCAAATTTTTAAATAATTTCGGCCAGAAATTTCTGAAATTTCGGTCACCTCCAGCATAACACCCAATTTCGAAATTGAAACCCCGCACTTACCCCAGATATTCCATATAATTTGGCTCGCTCAAAAGAAACTATCTAGTATTAGCCAAATTACCCTGTCAACAAACAGGTTGGTTGCGGTGCGCTGTTGCGGACGGTGCCGCTCCCCTACGCAACCAATTGCAGTGGACCTGAATGAACCGGAGACGAGACTCTGCAGTGTGGCGATCGTCGAGGAAGAACTGATGCCAGCATGCGTCGTCACGGAACAGTTGGGCTGCCATGTACCACAACTCGCTGCCCGGGGGGTATCCATCGGCCTCCACCATGTCCATGCAAGCCTCCAAGCCCCTCACCTTCTTCTCCTCCTCCCTCTCAGCGCGGCTCTCCATGGCTCGACCCTCAAATCATCAGCTAGCCTGTGGAGAGCCTCGCCGCTGGAGTCACTGCATGTCCTGCTCTTTGAAGAGCTCCCTGAAGTTTCAGTCCCAGTGGCACAAGGCCTCTTGCCCTTCACCCTGGCTGCAGCTGCTGGTGGGGGTAGGGGTGGTGCCCTAATGTCCTCCACATTGATCATCGGTTGATGTGCTGGTTGCTGGTCAACCACTGGTTGTGCTCCGGGCACATTGGAGTGGTCCTCGACGACCATGCGTCCTTGGAAAACAGCATGGTGCTCGTCGATACACTTGAGAGGAGCATCCTTGAATGCCTTCGCTCCTTTCCTTTCCTACACGGTCGAAGATCATGTCAGCGTATGCAGCTAGAATTGGTGTAAAATATGGATGCAAACTATAGAAATGATGGAGTAAGTCAGAATGCGATTTGTTCACATGTCATTATGAACAGCAAAGCAATATAATGTACTGTACAGAAATAAACAGCAAGCATTATTTAAATAAATCATAAGACAGCATTATCCACACTACTCAAACTCAATCCGGTACTTGAATATGCTATATGAACTGCACTACAGAAATAAAATGATACGCACAGATATAAAGCATTTTTATTTGCAGGCATATTTGCAGAATCAGCATGTTGAACTGCAGCACAGCAAAGCATTTCTGTAGTACAGCAATCAGGCAAATTTGAAGAACAACAATAAAGCAATATGAACTACAAGCAGTTTACTTTGTATAAAGGAATCAAAAATATCTCACACGCACAACGGCTGCATGAATTGGCTGGTACCTATTGATTTCATAGATAGTTCAAAAACATGGCTTTACAGAATGGGTGGATTGAATGGCAATGTGTACTGCAACATATGAATGGCAGAACACTACTTCCTTTTGTCTTTACCATTCAGAAGTATTCAGTGATGCATACATCCTTACTTAAGTACTATCTGTACTACTTAATTGTACAGAACTCTACAACCACAGTATTGCTACAAATTTGCAGTGACAAAACAATGGGAAGGCAACATAATAATGTTCTACAGCACTGCCATATATGTTTAAAGGTGTACACTGAAAGATGCTACAACTGTCAGTATAATTGATGGATTAGTTCAAAAGGCATTTATGTTGCATTTGATTACTAGCACTATAATATCATGCCTATTGCAAATGAATGAGTTGTTTCTTGATTACTCCATGTATCATTTACCCAAATTGATCAACCTGCCATTGTAAAACAAAGTACCGCTGGATGCAAAATAAAAGAAAATGCAGCTAGATGTAAAATAAAACACTAGTGGTAAACCCATCAAGTCTTACACAAATTTTAATTTCAACAGATGTCTGAATGTAAAGAAAGAATTGGCTAGGATTCACAATGTAGTGAAATCTGATTGTACTATACACTAGTACCACACTAGTGATACAACTTGGCAGTTGCAGAGTCATGGAAAGGCAACATAAAGATCTTGTACATATATGTTTGGATGCTAAAATGGAATATGCTACAACTACTAGTACAGATGTATATGTCAGACATATGGTCACATAATAATTACTAGCTAGTTACTTTCTGATGTTAAACCACCTTAAAAAGGACGTACATATCAGACAAATGGACAAGATTTTCCACATCAATTATAGCTTCATCATTACAAAATTGTCACCCATTTCCAAGTAATACAAGATAAAGTCAATCATATATAAAGGTCCCATATATGACACATTACTTGCTATGATTTTGGTACTTTCAATTTTCACTCCTATGTTCACATAGACTACAGTTTTATAAACTAGTTCATCTAATTAAATTCCTATGTTCATCTAATATATATTGCACATCCAATTTTGCACACCTATTTTCATGTACGCTACACTGACATACAAACAACAGTTCATCTAATCACACTGCTAGGTTCATATACACTACATGTCAGTCCAGTACTACACACTAGTCCAAAACCAAAGATAGACTGACATACCGACTCCTGGCTTTCCCACCACTTGTCGGGAGCGAGGATGGCCTGAGTCACCGGATCACGTGCAAATCCAGTAGCCTTGGACTCCAGCCAAGTCCACATGTTGAAGTTTTTGCGAGACTTTACCCAGCGCCACTTCACTTGCTTCTTGGTTACTATCTTTCCTGCCCTCTCTAACATCTTCCTCTCCAAATTGATGAACCCTTGTGCTTCGGGGGACGAGGAGATGATGTTGCGTGCCTGAATCTCCTCCAAGCAACTCTGGAGGAAGACACGAAGCTCTTCCTCGGTCCAATGTGTTCGACCCTCCGCAATCTACCAACCCAAGTCAAGCAATAAATTTGGGGTACAAGGAAATTAAAGCTAACATAGAACACAATTACTCCCTCCGTTTCATATTATAAGTTTTTTTTAACTTTTTTCTACTCAAATTTATTTAGGTTTGACTAAATTTAAAGAAAAATTTAGCAATATCTACAACATCAAATTAGTTTCATTGGATGTAGCATTGAATACATATTGATAATAAATTTAATTTGTATTGGAAATATTATTTTTCATATAAATTTGATCAAACTTAAAAGAAAAATGAGTGATAAAGAAATCGAAGCGATTTATAATATAAATCGGAGGGAGTACCTTCCTTGCCTCGCCAGACGGGACGAGGTCCCAATCGATGGCGCGGAACACTGCTTCCGGAGTGAGTCGCTGGACGAACGCGAGGAGGGCTTCGGGCGACCTGGCGACGACGGCGATGAGGAGCCGCGAAGCAACCTCGGCTGCGTCGTCTTGGGTAAGCCTCGTGGTGGCGTCCGACAGCAGCGAGTCGCGCGACCCCTGATCGGAATCCGGATCTGCCACCACCACCACCCCCAGGCGCCGGTCAGCCGAGCCACGAGACCCGGATGGAGGAGACGGCGGCCGCCCTGCTCCGACGATGCCCGGGTCCTCCACGGCTAGCTTGCGTTTCTTGCTGCCTCTGGCCGCCATGGCGGCGACGACGACGACGACGAGGATGAACGAAAGGGGATCGAGGGCGAGGCGCTGCTGCTCGGTGCGGGAACGGAAACCTCGCTAACGGCCGTCGTCCGCATTTTGCCGCCGTGCTGGGGAAGAAGGGGGGAAAAGGGTGGGGGATTTCGCGCCCAATTTTGGGCCTTGTTTGGTAACCTACCACAATTATGGACCATTTCCAGTATGTGGGCCGGTAAGTCAAAACTGAAATTCCGGCCCATATATAGGGTACGGTACGGGCCCGGATTGAGGCCTGCCATGCAAGGCAGCTTCGCCGTCAGCGGACGCGTCTGCCTCCGAATTCTTTACTCTCCCAAGAAATATTCAGATATCAACGAATTCAGGTGTTTTAGTTATGCCATGGAATGATGATGTAGAATCGACTGTTTTTCAGCTGTTAATTATTGGATTTAGTTGTGCTTTTTAGTTTAGAACTTCTAGTCCTAAACACTCCAATGCAACCTTCATGTGAGAATTACTATATATTCTGTACTGTTGGTGTGTTTGTCCTCAAGTAGACAAATACTGATGGGTATGCACAAGGTACATATTCTCAGTACTTCTACTGCCAAGTTTGCATCACATAGTCTGAATACCTCGGAAGATTGGGGGTACAAACATAACCGGGAAATACGTTGCTGGAGGCACTTCTATTGCTGAGAGAACAGGGTGGAAAATCTTGCATTGCAAACTTAGCAGCGCAGTTAGAATAATAATGAAAATGACAACCTTAGAATCAGCTCTAAGGCGCTGTCATCTTGGAAAATGTAGAGAGTGAAGCCACTGCTTCCCCAGTGGTTAAGTACAGGCTATCTGATTTGAAATGACCATGAACATCGTTCGCTCGTTGTATCTTCTCCATGACCTCTCCAGTTGGATTCACAAGTATAAGCTGCAAAAATAAAATAAAGGGGGTTTACTATGCCACAAAACTTTTTTTTTTGCCGGGTCGTCTGAAGGATTCAGTCGACCAAATTCATTAAGAAGAGGGGGGTTTTGTTTATGCCCCAAAACTGTGTTTATGTTTTAGGAAATTAGAGTATATACCTCTAGTCCATGCTTCTCTGTTGATTTCTTTAAGTCGATGAGGAACGATATGCCACTTGTATCAATTGCAGGGACAGCTGAGAAGGATAGTTTTATGATGTGTTAGTGAAAAGTACTAGGCCTTTGTACTAGACTCTGGTATGACCTGATCTTGCATTTTAAAGGAACATACTAACAAAATAAAGTGGATGAAAGTTTGGTTCGAAGTAACAAACCTGACAGGTCCAAAATTACGAAATGGAGTTCACTTTGTTTGGTTCCTGCAGAACTTTCTTCCTCTATCCATCTTTTAATCCTACAAACAGAAACATTGCAGATATATTTATCCACTTTTCAGAACTTTGATTTCTAGTATTTATTTATTTTCCTAGAAGTGCCTTTTACCTTTCATTTAGGTAGTTGGTGTTTGCAAAGTTTATAGGAGCCTCAACTGTCAGGATTAAGAACCCAGGAACTCTTTGAGCGTCCTTGTACTGATGAAGGTTTCGGTAAATATCAGTGCCTTTGATGTTCCCTTGAATCATCATCTTTGGCCTTGTGATTTGCAACAGTACCCTGAATATTGATATACCAACCTGCAAAATTTGACAATTTTAATCAGTAAGCAAATAAAGCTGCAACTTACTCTGGAATAATTAGCATTGTCAGTTTTGTTGGTTACCGCTATTGCAAGGCCTTGTTGGACTGAGATGAAGATTACACCAGCAAATGCACATAGACACACAAGGAAATCCATCTTGTCCATCTTCCAGATGTTGTATACAGCAGGGAGATCAATGAGCCCAATCACAGCAGCAATTATGATTGCTCCAAGAACAACATTCGGTGTGTACACAAACAGTGGCATGAGGAACAACAGTGTGACCATGACAGTCAGTGCCATGATCACATTTGACATGGCAGTCTTGCAACCAGCATTGTGGTTCACAGCAGAACGAGAGAATGCTCCTGATGGAAATTAAATAAGAGAGACCATCATCCTTTCTAACCTTGTGAATGGTGATGATACTAGGACTAAAGATTGGTTCAGAGATGTACCTGTAGTTACATAGCATGATGTACATGAGCCCACAATGTTCATCAATCCTATGGCCATCATCTCTTTGTTGCCATCTACCTGGTAGTCCTTACGTGAAGCAAATGTCCTACCAACTGCCACTCCTTCCTGGTAAATAGTGAAAAGTGTTATCTGAATAGTACTGATACTATGGCACAAGGTTCTGAACATATATGGGGTGTCAAGTTCAGATAGCATCATGGGATACATTAATTTTCCCATGGAAAAACACAGTTAAAATGGTAAGATTTATGAAAGACATACCGTTAGGGAGATGATTCCGGTGACAAGGCCAGTCTTTACAGTGAGGCCCAAATATTGAGGATCAAAGAGTAGTTTATCCCATGAAGGGCGATTCAGGCCACATTTGAGCTGCCCAATCTGCAGGGAAATGATAGGCATTTTTTTATTAATATGTTACAACTAAGAAAATACTAATGCAGTAATTTACAGTTGTTTCAGGTTTCTTACTATGCTAATGCCATGTTTCTGAGCTTTGAACAGGAAAACAAGCAGGGTAGAGACGATAACACATGCCAAGGGAGCACAAGCTGAAACCCAGAAAAGCTTTGGCCATTTCATACTCTGCATACACAGAAGATAAAATTTGTACAGGAGTTAGAATTAACGAGTGCAAAAAGAAAAGGTACTTGATTTCAGTTTCTGAAATGAACTTTTCACTGATACTACCACCATCCTCATTTTCAGAATATTCAACACTACATCTTTTTTTTGGGATATTTTTGGGAGCATTCTATTCAACTCCATGGCCCGAGAAATCTAGCAGAATAAAGAAGTACAGTCTACAGAGTACTGGGCAGATATCACATATCAGAGAGACAGAGACTGTAGATTTTCAGGAGAAGGCTGTTGGATTGTGTAAATTTCGTCACTTTCCCCCCTTATGTGCTACCTGCAAGATCTGTTCTGTTCTTCCAGGGTCAAAACCAATGTGGCCATGTGGCCTTGAGAGGCCCAACACTATTCCTCTGGAGCTAGTAGCATTATTTCGTCTTGGGCTGCTCCATTTGTAGCCTTCCAGTCAGAACCTACGGACTGTTTAATTTGGTAGTTACAGGCTTATAGTCTTTCAAAAAGCAGTGCATGTTCAGTTGATTATTGGGGGTATATGTATATATGACGAGTGTTGGCCACCACCTAATACTCACTATCTTCAACGTAACTAGCAGTAGTGTTCTCTATCAGCATGGTTGCAAGGTTCAGACTACTGAATTGTGTACATGCACCAACAGAACAAATATAACTTTTCTTTCCAAGAAACAGAACCAATGAACCATCTGAAAAAGGCGCAGCCCAAATGAACACTAATGCTACATTTCCTTTGACCAAATAATTAAGTCCAGTAAATTTCTAATGACTTTTGACATGTTACTTTTACTGCAACAAGTTGCTGGTAATTACTAAAATACTGTACTTAGCTTGGACTAGAAAAAAAAAAAGACTAGCTAGACATGGACCCATATATGCATGTAACAACCTGCAGAGAGAGATCGATGTCCGTGACCAAATTGATCAAGAAAGGCACGCACATCCTTCCAAAGGATGGATCGTCGGCCATATATATGCAAATTTACAGTTGTTTCAGGTTTCTTACTATGCTAATGCCATGTTTCTGAGCTTTGAACAGGAAAACAAGCAGGGTAGAGACGATAACACATGCCAGGGGAGCACAAGCTGAAACCCAGAAAAGCTTTGGCCATTTCATACTCTGCATACACAGAAGATAAAATTTGTGCAGGAGTTAGAATTAACGAGTGCAAAAAGAAAATGTACTTGATTTCAGTTTTTGAAATGAAGTTTTCACTGATACTACCACCATCCTCATTTTCAGAATATTCAACACTACATCTATTTTTTGGGATATTTTTGGGAGCATTCTATTCAACTCCATGGACCATGGCCCGAGAAATCTAGCAGAATAAAGAAGTACAGTCTACAGAGCACTGGGCAGATATCACATATCAGAGAGACAGAGACTGTAGGTTTTCAGGAGAGGGATGTTGGATCGTGTAAATTTCATCCCTTTTCCTCCCTTATGTACTACCTGCAAGATCTGTTCAGTTCTTCCAGGGTCAAAACCAATGTGGCCATGTGGCCTTGAGAGGCCCAACACTATTCCTCTGGAGCTAGTAGCATAGATCAGTGTCGGTTGCATTATTTCGTCTTGGGCTGCTCCATTTGTAGCCTTCCAGTCAGAACCTACGGACTGTTTAATTTGCTAGTTACAGCCTTACAGGCTTACATTCTTTCAAAAAAACAGTGCATACTGAGTTGATTATTGGGGGCATATGTATGTATGACGAGTGTTGGCCACCACCACCATTTTTTTTTTTTGAGAAAGGGTATTTTTTACCTGGCATCTAGATCCAATCGGATATATGTGGCTTTTTAAATTGGGAATTTAACATCTCAAACAACTTAATTTGAAATTCGCTCCCATAGAGATTTAAACTCAGGATCTTAGGGTCCTACTAAGGTTACTGCAACCACTGTAAATGTCCTTTCGCTAGTGTTCTGCAACCACCACCACCTAATACTCACTATCTTCAACGTAACTAGCAGTAGTGTTCTCTATCAGCATGGTTGCAAGGTTCAGAATACTGAATTGTGTGCATGCACCAACAGAACAAATATAACCTTTTTTTTTTTTCAAAAAACAGAACAAATGAACCATCTGAAAAAGGCGCAGCCCAAACGAACATTAATACTACATTTCCTTTGACCAAATAATTAAGTCCAGTAATTTTCTAATGACTTTTGACATGTTACTTTTACTGCAACAAGTTGCTGGTAATTACTAAAATACTGTACTTAGCTTGGACTGTCAAAATAAAAAGACTAGCTAGACATGGACCCATACATGCATGCAACAACCTGCAGAGAGAGATCGATGTCCGTGACCAAATTGATCAAGAAAGGCACGCACATCCTTCCAAAGGATGGATCGTCGGCCATATATATGCATCATTTCATGCCTGACTTCACCCGGCTGCATGATTATCGATAGCGACAACATATATACGAAGCTATATATATATCCTGCGTACTACAGACGAAGCGAATCGAAACATGTCCAAGAGAAACGCCAAAACCGCCGCTAATATAGCCCCTGCTATGATCAGCACCACACATGCGTGATGCGTGTCATCAGTGGCTAGCTTAGCTAGCTGAACATTTATTCTTTTTCGAAGGAAGAAATATTGCAAAAACAAATAACAATAATAGTAATAATCAGAGAATAGCATGACGTAGACATCAGTCAACGGCAGTCAAAAGGAGTAGACACGTGTGTAGTGTGATGTGATACGTACCACATGCCTCGCCGTGAGCAGGAGCACCAGGAAGCACACGGCCATCAGGATCGTCTGCCACGACAACTGCACAAAGCACGGTGATCGATCGATCGATCGGTCAGTCATACAGTCACTTAGCTCGCCGTCGCGGCGGCGGCGGCGGCGCCGGCGACGTTATGGATGCGCAATTGCGACATCATTAGTTACCTCCTTGGTGTGGTGGATGACGGAGGCCATGACGGGGACGAGGCCCATCTCGGTGGTGAAGTGGACGATGCCGAGCAGCGCCTTGAGCTGCTGCAGCGACACGATTATCGCGGCGCCGGCCATGAACCCCACCAGCGTCGCCTTCGACAGGAAATCGATGATGAACCCCAGCCTGCATCCATCCATCAAGATCATATCACATCACACAACCATGCTTCAATTCGGCATCAATGAGCAGGAACATGCAGCTAGCTATCCATGGATGGATGGATGGATGGATCACCGGAGGATGCCGAGGGAGGCCTGGACGAGGCCGGCGAAGAAGGTGGAGGTGAAGGCGAGCTGGAGGAAGAGCAGCGGCTCGGCGGCGGGGCTCACCGCCTGCCGCAGCATGGACCCCATTATCAGCGACGCGATCGACACCGGCCCCACCGCCAGGTCCCTCGAGCTCCCCAGCACCGCGTACACCATCGGCGGCACAAAGCTCGAATCTACACAATAACCATCAATAATTAGTTAATTACCACTAGCTAATCACCTAACCATTCACTAATAATCAAACATATTTGCATGCACACGCATGCATGGAAGAAAGAAAGAAAGAAAGCGTGTGAACAAGCTTAGCACGTACACAGCCCGATGATCGGAGGCAAGCTCGCCAGCTTCGCGTAGCTAATGCCCTGCAAGATCGATATAATCGAGTTAATTAATCAGCAACCATGAATGCTGGTTAAAAATCACGCTGTACATGCAAAGCCAGTAATTAAGGAGTACAGTTGGTGTATATCTGTACATGACCCGGATGTTAATTACCAAAATGATCCTACAAACTTCCAAAAAAAAAAAGGAAAAGAAAAAATCAAAGACAAACATTCACACGCAAGGATCGATATGATGCAGCTAGCTGTTTCGTCGAACACATGGAGTGCATGCACAGGAAACGGAAAGGAATCAAGGCGAAGATTATATCATTGCCTGAGGGATGGCGAGGCTGGCGATGGTGAGGCCGGCGACGAGGTCGGATTTGAAGAGGGAGAAGGAGTAGCTGGGCACCCAGTCGAGGATCGGGAACAGGTACTGCACCGCCATGACCCACTTGGTCGTCAGCGGCTTCCCCTTGAACCCGCGGAACGGGTCGTCGGGGAAGAAGGTCTCCTTCACCCTCGCCTTCAGCTTGCTCGCCGTGCTCTGCGCCGGCGGCGCCGCCACCTTGTGCACCGCCATCGCCGCGATCTCCGCCTCCGCCTCCCCACCTCCAACTACTACACCACCCTCGTTGCCGTTGCCATTGTAGCCATAAGCTCCACGCATCCCCACCATGTGAGAGAGATTTTTTTCTTCTTGTTGTTGTTGCTATGGCAAAGCTAGGTTTTACTACCCAACAACTTAGTTGTTGTTGCAAGGAGAGCTAGGAGGGTTTGGGGTGTGTATATAAGAGGGCTAGTGTGAGCTTAGGGGGAAGGAGGAGGAAAAGTGAGATGCAACTTGGAGGAGGAGAGAATCAAAGGTGACACAAAGGGGGGGTAGGGTGGGGGGTGGGTGTTCAATAATGAGGCAAAGGCACATATAAACTTGGCCATTTTCCCCATGGATGGGGAATCCTTGGATTTGATACCACCATCACCTGTGACACAGAGGCATTTCACCACTTTCACTTTGACATATATCACAGCAATTCATTTCATGAATGAACTTATCTGTATGTTATGTTACCCAATTAGTAATAGCACCAGTAATTTTTTTTATAGCAGCATCAATTTCAATCCATAGAAATATTTGTCTTACTACCCTCTGTTCATATAGACTTTATTTCTGATTGAATCTAGATAAGTACTTGTCCACGTGTGTAGTTATAAATAATGTCTTTTTGACGGACGTGGTACGTCTTATTTGTTGTCGATGACATGTGGGCCACTCTAAAATTCACTATGGCAAGTAATAAAAAAAGAATAGTCTCCTTTGCATTTTTAAGTCAAAGGTGCATTAAAGCGATATAATGCTTGCTTAAATAAAAGGGGGAAATTGCATCATCCAAGCGGCCTAACCTGGAGTCTCTTATACACAACATGGACCTATTTAGTCATGCATCCCAGCTATGATATTTAATAAGTAGCCAACAATGCCATTAATTGGGAAATTTTCTCACTTGCCATGCATACATAGTACCCCAACGTATGTTGTATAGAGGTGTGTGCCACAAGTCAAAGAAAGAAAGTATAGAGGCAACCATGTAGGAATGGTACATTGGTACATTTTAGAGAATATGCCTGATCAGCTTGAGATTGAGGCAAACTGAAATTAGCTACGATTTGAATCATCTCTCTTTGACAAGAACGGGGGAAAGATGAATGTGTTTTTTGCCTTTGGAAAAAGGAAAAGAGGATGAGAGTTGAGACAAGGATTGGAAATGTGATTATCTCCTACACATATTTTCCTGAAAAAAAAATGCACCCATTTTTTGAAAGAAAAAGTGATTATCTAGATGAAGAGAGAGTCCAAGACAAAAGCAGTGACGCATGTATGAGCTAAGAAAAGCTGTAAAGTGGTCTTAGCATTTAGCATTGCATTTTGCATTGTCAAACTTGGTGCGACTGGGGTCGTCGAACATGAGTGGCGACGTCAGAGAATTAAAGCTGGAGATATGGAGCCTTGCAACAACGGCGAGCTTAATTCCTACCCGGTATATGTCATGTATATGACAAGTTCCAATCATGCATAGTCCATCTCTGATCTCTCTATCTTTCTAGTAACTTGTACTAATTAAGCTGACAGATATAACTAGACCAAAAAAAACATTTGCATTCAGTTCAGTGGCTTAAGATTTTTTTGAGCAACTTGATGAAGACTGTACGTTGGCACTTCTAGTGGAATAGGATTACTTCCATTAGTTCCATTATCATTTCTTTCTTTCTGATTGTGTTGTTTCTGTCATCCTGTGCAAGTATCTGGAGTTCAGTTATTTGTTCTTCGCTGCATTGAGACAGGAGGTGAGGTTTTGATTCTCTCTGATTTTTGTTCAGTTAAGAGAATGATCACCACCCTTCCAAGTAGTGAAGACTGAAAAGCAATCATCGATTCCAAGTAGTTGGGCCCATGGGCTGATTCAGGTGCTTGTCTAGTCTAGTCTGTGACCAAAACAGGCAAATCCAAAATTTTGTGTCAACGAAATCAGTTAGGCCAAACTGGCTCCATAAGTTCGGCCAATGTTAGTTCAGAGTTCTGAAAACTTTACAAATCCAATCAGGGTTAGAAACACCTAAAGTGTGTTCCCCCAAGGAATATGGAGGGCTGGGAATACCGAATCTAGAGCTCATGGGCATTACACTCCGGTCGCGGTGGACTTGGATGCAAAGAACGTCCCCGGACAAGCCTTGGCAGGGACTAACGATCCCAAACTCTCAGAAAGAACAAAACTTTGTCATAGCTTCAACCACTCGTCATCTGGGCAATGGGAGAATAATCCTTTTCTGGGAAGATTGCTGCCTGCAGGAGGGAGGTATACGATCCATCGCGCCCTCCATCTTTGAACATGTTCCTTCTCGCATCTGTAAGTGCATGACGGTCACAGAAGCGCTTCTTAATCGTACATGGATCAGAGACATCAGTGGGGCACTTGGGGTCCAGGCAATCCGAGAATACCTCAAGCTTTGGTCGCTTCTGCAAACTGTTGTTTGCACCCCCACTGAACAAGATTTGATTTGCTGGAAATGGGACAGCTCAGGTCAATACTTGTCCAAATCGACATACAGAACTTTATTTCTGGGTCGGGTTCCATTCCAATCAACACCGATTTGGAAGTCTCTAGCACCACCTAGATGTCGCTTCTTTCTTTGGTTGGTCGCCTTAAACAGGTCTTAGACAGCTGACCGGTTGCGTCGTCGTGGCTTACCACATTATGATAGATGCGTCCTCTGTGATCAACAAGATGAAAGCATTGATCACATTCTTGTTGGTTGTCCAGAGTCTAGGTAGCTATGGTGGTGGACGTTGAGGGCAATTGGGCATCCTGAGTGTCTGCCGGTGAATGAACTCTCATTTCACCAATGGCTTTGCAGCAGCCGAATGACCATTCGAGAGCTACTGCGCCGGGGTTTTGACACAGTGGTCACGCCAGTGGTCACGCTAGTGGCATGGACGATTTGGAAAGAACGCAACGGCCGGATTTTCAATCAACAAGAAAGGACCTGGGTGGACATCGTGAAGGGAATGGCGGCAGAGGCGGCACTCTGGCGCCAAGCGAATTCAACCATCCTTGCTCTGATCTTCAGAAGGGAGTTCAGTAGCCAAAACAGACCGTGAGAGATAGACCTTTGATTTTGTGCTTTGTATCCTGTTTCAGTCCCCTGCTGCTCTTAGTTTCATTGTAAATAACTTTTATTTCTCTTAATGGAAAAAATGTGCTCCTTGCGTATTCCCCCTCCCCCCTCCCAAAAAAAAGGGTTAGAAACACACAAGTAATATGAGTACGTGGCTGTAGATAAATTCAGTGAAAG
This sequence comes from Oryza longistaminata, assembly GCA_009805545.1. Taxonomy (NCBI): domain Eukaryota; kingdom Viridiplantae; phylum Streptophyta; class Magnoliopsida; order Poales; family Poaceae; genus Oryza; species Oryza longistaminata. The sequence continues at coordinate 29,576,811 of CM020181.1, forward strand.
TTACAAACAAGATAATAAGATATGCAGGTAAAGCATAAGCATCATCCTCGCAACAGGAAAGCGCTAAGCAGAACCAGATTGAAGGAAGGAAAACAAAAATTCAAAGAAAAGATGCAGAATATATAACATTGTCACCGAGTTCATTTTTCACTAGCAAGTAGGAGTAGTAGCAAATTTCTACAGAACGCATCTAGGGTGCGCTCGTTCCCGCGGGCAACCGCTCCTGCCACCTCTTTTTCGCGCGCACGCTTCCCAAGCTGTTAAACGGTGTGTTTTTTTAAAAAATATATATATATAAAAGTTGCTTAAAAATTCATATAGATCCATTTTTCGAAAAAAATAGCTAATACTTAATTAATCACGTACCAATGGCTTCTTCCATTTTCCATGTCGGAGGGATTATTCCCGTCCCTCACTCTCGATCGGGGCCTAAGAATCTCAGATGAGTTAGCCTGCCATTGGTGCAGAATGTGCACAGATCGCTGTAATCTGTGGACCTGCATTAAGGTGTAATCCTATCCAAGTATCCAACATGGATGTATTCGAACAAAGGAGAAAAAAGCGAGCACAAGAATATGGGGGAATATACATCCATGGCGAGCTTTATGCAAAGCGAGCAATACAGCAATGTGTGTGTGTGTGTGTGTGGGCTCCCCGGAATATTTTTCGTGGGTGGGGCGGTCGACTCCGGGGACATGACTGCCGGAGCAGTGGTTGCCTCCGATCGATCGCGATTTCTTGTGTGTGGCTGCGTCCCATCGCATCTTTGATCCTAACAAGACGGCAAAAATATGAGATAAACTCGAGAGAGATCATGCTTCAATCTCTTCATCTATCCCAGGGAGAGAGACTTGGAGGTGTTCTTTTTTCGTAAAGAGCTTCAGCTCTGGGAGATGCATGGCCGTCGAGGAACAGTCAGCCGATTGCAAGTGGAAAGTCTGTACATCCCCTCCTTTTTTTAAAAAATATACAAGTTTAAATTTGATCTATAAATAGAAAAAACACAAATTTGGTTGCAAATAGTACGTGCTATTCACATTTAAATTTGTTATTTTTGTTGCTATTTATATGGGCCGAATTAGTTATTTGTGAAGTGGTATGTCTGCTCTACCTTATAAAAAAATGTACTCCCTCCGTTTTAGGGTATAAGACGTTTTGACTTTGGTCAAAGTCAAACTGCTTTAAGTTTGACCAATTTTATAGAAAAAAGTAGTAACATTTTCAAATTTTAACCCAAGACAAATTTATTATGAAAATATATTCAATTATTGATTTGATGGAACTAATTTAGTATTATAAATATAATTACATTTGTCTATAAACTTAGTCAAACTTAAAACAGTTTGATTTTGACCAAAATAAAAACATCTTATAAACTGAAACGGAGGGAGTATATATATTTTTATGGTATTTTTAGCCATATGAAAATTAAAAGAACGTCCCTTAGACCTTGTTCAGTTTGGAGGATTGGAGAGAATTGAGGGAGAATAATTCCACGCCACAATGGGTGTGGAATAAATCCCCTCAAATTCCTCCCTTATGGAGATTAACCGAACAAGATCTTAAGGGACAGAAAAATCCGCCCCCGATTGCAAGAGCAAGATGAACAGATTCGATCTGCCTCAAATAATTGCAGGGCTTGTGTTAATGCATTTCGTTTTCGGAGGAGCTAGAAGTAGTCATCTGTTGAAGATATCTTTGTTCTTTGGGTTGTGGGGTGCAGTGGAGACGTGTTGGTAGCACTCTGAATTTGTACATCATTGTTATTGGTAAAGTGGGCAACTAAGTATAGTCAACCACTTTCTGAACTTGTGATAGATCACATAATCCGTCTCATTCATTTGGTGTTTGGAATAATCATTCACAAATTACTCGGGAAAGATAGCGCTGGGACTCCAGAGTCTACTGATGAGAAGAGATGAGATGAGATCGGCAGAGCTCCCGCCCTTTTCGTTAAAGAAAAAAGAAAAGATTGTGCACTGATTCTACTTAGTGACCTACTTGTTTCAGCTTTTCTGATGCAACTTACAAGCTGAAGACACATTATCAAAGCAATAAGACTTTTAAACTGCTAGTATATATGGTTCTAAAGACTAAAGCTGAAGTTGAGTGGTGAAAGTGACAAAAAAAAAGAAAAACCTCAAATTTGTTGTACTCTCATCGACTTCTTATTGGCTTATCAGCTAAACCAAAATTTAAATTTTGAAACATTCTTAAGCAGCCCTTTTTTTTTCAACATAGCCTATCTATCTATTATATAATTAAAGGAATAGAAAAAGGAGCCTCCACGTTCGCTCTCATGGCCTAGAAATTCTCACATTAATCGGAGAAAAAGAAGAAAAAGAAAAAGCAGAGTCCATATAGAAATACAATTTAAAAATAGTGAAATTCGGAATTAAAAAATAAGGAATATTAGAAGAGGAGACTAGAGTCCAATAGAAATACAATTAGGAAATAACTGAAATTCGGAATTAAAATATAAGGAATATTATAAGAGGAGACTAGAGTCTATATAGAAATACAATTAGGAAATAACTGAAATTCGAGAATTAAAATATAAGGAATATTAGAAGAGGAGACTAGAGTCTATATAGAAATACAATTAGGAAATAACTGAAATTCGGAATTAAAAATAAGGAATATTAGAAGTAGAGTATATAGTTCATATAGAAATACAATTAGGAAATGAAAGAAATTTGGAGTTAAAAATAAGGAATATTAGAAATAGAGTATAGAGTCCATATAGAAATACAATTAAGAAAAAAAAATAGAAATTCGGAATTAAAAAATAAGGATTATTAGAAGTAGAGTATAGAGTTCATATAGAAATTTAAAACTAACTAAAATTTGGATAAACATAATAAAATAAAGTAGAGTTTAGAGTCCGTATAAAAATACAATTTACAAATAACTAAAATTCAAAATTAAGAAAAACATGGGAAGAAGAGTTTAAGGTCAATATAGGAATACATATATGGGAATACAATTTAAAAGTAACTGAAATTCGAAATAAAAATTAAAGAATATTGAAAGATGAGTTTCGAGTCCACATAGAAATACAATTAGAAATAATAAAAATTTAGAAAATATAAATAAATAATATTGGAAGAAGAGCATAGAGTCTATATAGAAATACAATTTACAGAAAATTCGGAATTAAAAAAAGAAATATTAAAGACGAGAGTCTATATAGGAATATATATATATTTACAAATAACTAAAATTTGATATTAAAAATAATAATAACTAACACGTATATAAAATATAATATAAAAATTCAGAAATAAAAATAAATAATATAACAAAAAATATAATGATGCTAACCGCGCAATTTGCGCGGGCCACCATGCTAGTTTTTATAACTTACTAGCAGTCATGCTCAACAATTGTAAGGCTAAGTTTAGTTCCAAATTTTTTCTTCAAACTTCTAACTTTTTCATCACATCAAAACTTTCCTACACACGCAAACTTTCAACTTTTCTATCACATCATTTCAATTTCAACTAAACTTCTAATTTTGGCGTGAACAACACACCCTAAATGACTTATTAGCAGCCAAAGTTCAAAGAAGCAGAATTCTGCTCAAAGCGAGCGGTGGGGAAGCAGTGGGTGGTCCACAGGAATCGTGCAGCTATCACGTCAGGTGTACTGTGTGCGAGTGCACCGGCCGGATCGATCAGCCCCAGTACACGATTTGGTCTTCTTCTCTCCATGGAGAAGTGAGGGTGCCAACCATTTTGTTTTTTGCCATGTCGACGTCGCTTTTTGGAGGTAAAGGAAGGAGAGTAGAGACACCGGAGAGACGCCAAGGTTGAAGATAGGGCGGCAGATTGGCTCAACCCAACCCAAGCTCTCCCCGGCCGGCTCGCCGCTTTTGCATCTCCTGGCTACCACCTCGTTTTGCGTCCGTGGCTGTGGTATGCCGCCACATTTCTCTTCGTAATCTAGTCACCTGTTCCTTTTCAAATTCTATTCTGTTTTGCATCCGTGGCTGTGGTGTGCCGCCACATCTCTCTTTGTGATTTACCTGTTTCTTTTCAAATTCCATTTCGTTTGCATTCGTGGCTGTGGTTGTCCCCACATTTCTTCTCTTCCTATTTTATCTGTCTCTTTGGAAAATTCGTGGCGCCTAGTAAAGAAAATCAGATTTAGTAACCCGGCCATTGCTGTTCGATCAGCTCAATTTCTACTGATGCAGTAGTATTCCTATCTCCGTTTATAAGTCGTATATTTAGACGTTTTCTCAGTTCATGCCATTTGCAGATATGAAACCACCTTTTTTGTATTACATATATAGAGGTAAGAAGTAAGAAGAGCAGGTTGCATAGTAATGAGTTAACAAACGAAGGAGAAATGGAGTGACTGTGTTGTGGTTTTCTGCCGAGCATTCATACCCCTTCAAACTGAATTGATGTTAAAACAGGTTGGCTCAATTAACTGTCCAAAATCATATTACCAGACTGTACAACCAGTTATCCCATTTCTATAGGAAGCAGCACTCCCTCGTTTACACAAAGAATAGACTCACGTATCACTGTAATGCACATCAAGGGGGGAAAGAGGAAAAGGCAAAGAACGAGAAAGGGTTAAATACCGGTCTTGTTTAATGACTCCAACGAAAATGTAGCACCAGGGCGAGCTTCTGATATTGTCGGATGTGACGTTAGTATGTACAGGACCCATATGTGGAGGCACACCAGGTACACCATGGCCCAAACTAGCGCCTTAGGATTCCGCCTCAAGAAGATATGGCCAGCAGAGAAGATGGAATCGAGCTGTCGGATTGCCGATCCCAGTTGCCGCTGTCCATTCCGTATCCTGTCACGCAACCTTGGCGAGTGTGATTCTTGCCATGTACCAGCTTCGATATCTATCTTTGACGAGGAGCTTGAAGAAGCCAACGATGATCCAATATTGTCAAGCGATCTTGAAACTGCCTGCAGATGATAATGAACAATATTAGTCCAAACTTTTAACCAGGAAAATTGATAGGAATATACCAATACATTTCTTGTATTGAAGCAAAGACAGCGGTTTGCAGATACAGACCTCTATTCTCAGTAACAAGGCTGCTTTCTCTGAAGAGAGGGACTCAACCTGAAAGAAAACCGTTTAGGTCTCATCATCGTTTCACAAGAATGCAGCACATTGTAGAGAAGAGACAGAAACACTGGTTTCTACAAGCAGATAACAGCATTTTGCTGTCAGATGGTAGCCGCTTTCATGTTTGAGGATTCTTTGGTTCACTTTCAATGAGACATGCTGTAAGAACATAAATATTTTCTATTGCTAATCAGAAATTTAACACGGGATGTGACATAACAAGTGGGAACATCCAAGCAACTAACCTGCATCTGTTTCTGAATTAAACGATCAGTGAGTTGATCAAGTCTCTTCTTGAGTTCAATTTCCACTTCTGTAGGATGCACCATTCTTCTTTTTGTCAGCTCAATGTTTTCTTTAATCTTCCTTGCCTATAAACAAATAAAAACTGGTCAGGTGGTGCACTCTACCCATGCACAAATAGTGCATCTAGAAAAGGTAGACAAGAATGCCCTTACATCCAGTTTATTATTTATTCCCCAACCCTTTTCAAATGATCTAATGCATCATATGCGCAGTAATGAAATAACATAAAGATCGTTGACCAAAATGTCCAAACAAAATCACATGGGACTTATAAAAGTGAGTTAGTTGGAACTCCATGAAAGGAATCCAGAAAAGTACCATGCTAAAGCACAGCACAATTATCACCAAAAGCACAAAGAAAGATAAGTCCTGGTAACATAAAAAAACACAACATAATGCTAATGATTAAAGTTATAGTCAGAAGAATCTACCTTGTCTTTCAAGTTGACGATTCTATCACATGTTAGAGCATACTCTGCATCAATCATTTCTTCTTCCAGCTTGAACCTTCTCAACGATTCTATCTAGACAAAAGTTCAATGAAGTTACAAATAGAAGGGACAAGGATATGATTAGGTCTTAGGTCAACCATATGATTAGAAGGGACAAGTTACAAATAGACTTTGCTCTTAGGTCAACCATATGATTAGAAGGGCTTAAGAACTAACAAACATTATATGAAAAAATCTGTACAGTAATAAGTGCAAACAAAACAAAATGCAACACATTTGCTTACTTCATTAACCAAAGGGGGGCTAGTCTTCTGCATCTTTGCTATCTTTCTCTTATATTCTGCTCATATAATGATAAAAAAAAGGTCACATATTTGAAAAAAGAAGCTTTAGATGATGGATTGATGGTATGATTCTCTAAAAAAGAACGCAATGTCACACATTAGTCCAAGTGTTCGACAGAGCTAAAAAAATGAGTCGACATGACACAAAACTACCCTAAGAATGAGAAACAAAACCACAATGGACTTACTATCTTGAGTAAGAGTCTTCATATCAACTTCCTCTCGAAGTTGTGCCACCTGATCAACCTAGTTAAATATCAAGAATACCATGATTTTTTAAATTCCATTTATGATTGGTATAGCATCTCATAACTTGTGCAGCAACTGTCAAGTATCAACTGAAACAACTCAATGTTACCAAGGCTAGGCAGGAGCCTACCTCTAGTGATAGTAGGCAAAACAAAAATATCAAATTGCATTTGTGGTTTTCATAGGTGTAAAGTATGATTATTTCGACTGCTAATTCCAGAGTGTATCAATCATGTCTCAAGTATTACAGAAACCACCAATCTAGGCACTACGGAGTGGAGGACATTTATATCCAAATATATAAGGGAAGCACATAATAAGTCAATGCTGGTCTGGACTAGTGGACTGGGCACTTATACCTGCTACCCAATCTGTTACTCAATACCAAGACTGTATACATGTGTATTCATAAAGGACTAAAATAAGAATCCAAAAATCTTAAAGCATTTGGCAGTAAGGCATGTATAAGTCATTAGCTAACTGTAACTAATCCCCAGATATTACTTTATTGTCCTGGCCCCAAAATATTGTACTGCTTTGAATTTATTATGAAAAGCAGCCAAGCATAGCAAAATATGGTGCTCCACACAACTGTATATATATGAAGGCAGCTTGTATGTATCACTGTAGCAGCAGTTAACGTACTTCCCCTTAACTAAGAAAGAACACTTCTAAACAAGTGGCACTGCAAGAAACTGGAAAATAAATAATAACAAGATACCTACTAGTTCAACAAATGACCTAGAGAAACATACAGGAAAGGGAACATATTGCATACTTGAAGATCCAGGTTCCACTGTTCCCTCGCAAGTGACTTTGCAAGCTCTGCATTTGTAACCTGCAAAGGTATTAGGTGAGATCACTGCTCAAGTGTTGATAGTTGAGGTCAAATGCTATTTGTCTACCACAAAGTAAAATACTAAGTATCGCGTTACTCATAGTAATCTAGGACAAGAGGGAAGGTAATGCAGCAGAGTCGTGGTACCTCAAGCTTAGCCAACCGTGCAAGGGCTTCCATTCTAGTGCTGTGGTGTCGCTGTTTCTCCATCTCCACAGCCTCCATAGTTTCAATCGTGCTAGTCTGCAACTCTGAAGCCTGAAATTAAACACAATAAGTGTTGAAAACAATGCTAATCAATCTTGCAAGATACATGACAATTGAGCAGTCACCTCTGTATCACCAAATGACAAGAAACACAAGAGGGAACAGAACATGAACCAATAACCGGTGAACAGCATGAGCTGTGTAATGATCATCCAAGTAGATGATGACTCTGGGCAGTAAAACGCAAGCAACACAAATAATGGTTTACACATTGACACTGCTAAAAACCAAAACATGAATGGAATAGAAGTAACAAAAGAAAGTCAAGCATAACTACAATTTTAAGTTGCAAATCATGATCTCGGTACAACTACTTGATTGCATGGGATGCTAAAGTTACTGCACTAATTTCATTGCTGCCTTTGGTGAAAAACAAGGGATATGCCTAGGGTGCTCAGTGCCATTGCTTAGATCAACATAAAGTTGCGTAGCAAGCAATATATTTCATGATAAAATGTCGGATCGATTGGTGTGGTGGCTTCCTGCACACAAAGTCGCTGTGCCATCCAACCCAACCTAAGCAAACTTGATCCCGCATGACTACAAAGCAAAGTCCGCTAGAATCACTACTGACCCAAACGTTCTGCGAATTACTCTCAGAGGTAAATGTTGTGCTAATGCATTAGAACATTCTCTGTTACCTCCGATCATTGAGTACCAGAGGATTCATGAGATCTCTGAAATTGCATAAGCAAGCGTGACGATATCGCCATGGATCAAACTCACCTCCTGCGCCTGCTCCTTCTCGCGCTCGGCGAGCAGCTTCTCAAGGCTGGCCTTCTCCCCCTCGAGCTTCGCCACCGCCTCCTCCCTCTCCGCGATCGCTCGCGCCGCCATTGCCGCGAGCCGCTCGGCCCGCCCGCCGCCTCCTCTCCTCCTCCCTCCGCCTCTCCTCCTCCGAGTCCTCCGAATCGTCGCTGCCCGACCCATCCGAGTCGTCCTCATCGCTCCCGCTCCCGCTCTCCGACCGCCGCCCTTCTCCTCCCCCTCTCCTCCTCCCGATCTCCCCCACCTTAGCCTCGGCCACGCCCCCCACAGCCGCACCCGCCGCGCGATCCTGGGCCGCGAGAACCGCAGTCGCGGAGGCGAGCGGCGGGGGCAGGGAAGGGGGAGGAGCCGGAGGCGGGTTGGGCGCCTCGCGGCGAGGCGGAGGCCGAGGGAGGGAGGCGGGGCGACCGGCGGCTGCCTGCGCGCGGGGGCGTCGAGAGAGGGCGTCGGCGGCGGAGGCGGAGGAGGAGGCGTGCAGCGCGGTGAGGTCGGAGGCCGACGGGGACTTGCCGAGGGACTCCGCCGCCTGCTGGTCGATCTGCGCGACACGAGCGAAGAAGAAGAGGAGTTAGTGGGGTTGAGGGGAAGCGAGCGAAGGTGAGGTGGGGAGCGAGGGGGGGCGCTTGCTTGGTGGAGGAGGGTCTCGGCGGCCTTGAGCTTGGAGGAGATCCAGCCGGCCATGGCGCGGCGGCGCGTGGGAAGTCGCGGTCGCGGGTTGGGATGAGTCGACGGCCGGCAGCACAACCGCCGTGGGTGACTTGCCCGGCGCCGGCCAAAGGCAACAGATGCTCTTTCTTTTTTTTTTCTTTTCTTTTTTTTGGAATCAACGGCAAGGGAAGCTTGACTTCCACTGGATGTGCACTGGTGCCGTCGGATAGACGGCTGAGATGAAAGATGTACTGTACTTACTACTCCTACTCTAGAGATACATTTCTCTTTTTGCACCGGAAGTTTGTCGGTTATCTAAGTTCGCCCCTTCTTTCACTAACATGTGACTTTAGACTTTAGGGGCAAATAAGTAATCTTACAAAACTTTTTCAGTAATGAGTAATGTATTGCATATATTAGCCTATAGTGTTGATTTATCAACGCCGCATGTCGTTTGAGATTATTTTCTTTTCATCATGGTTTATTTTGTTATATTGGTTTTTAGAACATTGAAAACATTTGTTTAAAAGTTTTACTGGTGATTTTTTTGGTTGCTTCGTTTGTTCTTCCCTGGCTTATTAGCCATAGATAAAATGATGAGTTTGTAAGTGTTACTCACTGAGAGAATTTAAATAATGTAAAACAACATTGAGGTAGAGGCGTACAATGCAAAATGTATATAAAGTGCACATTCTATCCATACCCTTGATACAAAAGAATTTATAGAAAAAATGTATTTGCTTAATAAAGTTTGCTTGATATTGATTGAGTCAATTAACACTACGAAGAAAATCACAATTTTGACTCGAGACAGAAAGAGTGATAGGCTTTGTTAAATTTCAGGTGATAAAATAATATTAGTTTATTTTTTTTAATATGAAATCATATGAAAATTAAGCATGCTATGACTGCACATACATTCTTCAAAAATAATAAAACACAAAAACAACTGTAGAGAAAAATATTTTAAGAGAGCTCCCAAAGTCCAAACACTTAGCAATAGGCTGATGATACATGTTGCAAGACACACAAAACATGGATGTCTATATTAGAAACAACCTCCAAATTAGAATCAGATCTAGCTTCAGAAATAAATTTTATGCAACCAATCACATGTGATTTCATATGGTGTTTTTAATTAGAAAGAACACCTTAAACAAATAAAATAGATAAAGCAGAAAGGACTAATTGGATATTTTCCTTAGGAAACCTCGAGAGACCAGACGATGTCGGTTCACCTCCCTTGGAAATTTTCATCCTTACCCCTCACAGCTATAAAAGCCACGCCCTCCGCCCCTCGGGCCCTCACGAACACCCGCATCCGCAATTACTCACAAAGCGAGGGGGCAAACCGAGAGAACTCGCGAGAGAAGGGTAAAAAGGTCTCTTCCCAAGAAGAGGTCATGCGGCGTAAGCCCGCCGCGTCGGAGGGTGGTTGGGGAAGCGACGCCGACCCCGACTCCGGGAGCTCCGGCAATGGCGGTGGCGGAGGCGGAGGCGGGAGCGGAGGTTCGCCGCCGTCGTCGCCGTTGACCCCTTCGCCGCCTTCGCCGCTGCTGCCGACGTTGCCCTCACCGCAGGCCTTCGTGGAAGCGTACACCGGCTATGAGGTTAGGGTTGAATCGCGTCTCGTGCGGCCGTGCCTCCCTTCTCCCCCCACATTTCCTGCGTTGTCTTCGGGAACACCCCGCTTCGAGGTTTTTTTTTCTGGTGATCTTTCGCGTTATCGAGTTGGTGGGAACTGGTGGGGTTCTTCTCGTTGCGATGCGAGGCTTGTTGAGTTTTCCCAACGCGCGGCTCGGCTGCTCTTGCGGTGAAATTTTGGTTGGGAGTAGTCCTGCGGGGAGCTGCGGGGATGGGTTTTTTGGGGTTTATTGGGTAGTTTCTTTGAATTGATCGGTTGTTGTTTACCATGTGTTTCTTGTCTTCGGGTTCTCGGATTCTAATCTGTTTGTCGGATTAGTTTCGTGGGTTTTGTACCATTTGTTCTTGGATTCTAATATGTTTGTCGGATTAGTTTCGTGGGGTTTTGTACCATTTGTTCTTGGATTTCCCCCCCTCTCTCAGCTCTGCCTCTGCTGCTTCGGCTTCACCATACCATTCCTAACCTGCATTGAACTGTTTCTTGAAGGTTTTAATCGAGTTTCAAGGTAGTTCTTGGTTTCTATCTAGTTTGATTGTCTTGACATAGGCAAGAATTAGGGCATTTCTTTCTTTAACCTTTGGGTATTTGGATGTTCATTTCTTGTTCGTTCTTGATTCTGTATAGAAGAGTTCGACGAATTGCATCTTCCCACTCTTGCTTGCATGATTTTGGACTTGATACTTCAGACAGGTGGAATTAATGTCAGAAAATAACACGATCTGCTTCTGCTGCTCGCGTGTTGGTTTCTGGTCGATTTCTCTATGTTTTCAGCGACCCAAATAGATAACTCAGTGTCCTAATTTAGACTTCTGATAGCTTTGCTGCCTGCGAGTTTTGATCTTGTTACCTGTATATACTATTGTGACCGTAATATTGGATTCTATTGTGATCGTAATGTTGCCTAGTACTGTGAAAATGTTTGAAAGTACTACCTCAGGATTTAGATCACGTGGTTTTATTACTGAGGATCACATGGTTTTATTGAATTACAGGATCAGGGAGCATGGGACCCCGATTCCTTGTCTCTAGAGTTGGGACTTGCAACGTTACGAGAGTTGGAATGCATCAGATATCAGGTGTGAACATCATCAACACAGCACAAGACTGTAAATTCACTAGCAGACTAACTAGATTTACCCAAACATCAATTTTGAAGCTAATTTTTGCATTTTGTCCGTTCGTTTGCGGAGCATAAGCTGACCATCCCATTGCTGTGAATTTTCTTTAGGAAGCACAAGAAGACTGGAGAAAGAGTGATGATAACAAGTCTGATTCCTGCAAGCAAAAAGATAAGGTGTGAAAGTTCTCTTTCTATTTCATCGAACTTGCTTTGCATGGCTACATGGACCTGAGCTTGACTAATTGCATCTTTTTTCCCCTCTTGCTTCTGGACTTGGTACTTCAGATAAGTAAGAAAAAGATAATGTAAAAAAGTGATCATCTGTTACCGCTACTCGCGTGTTGGTTTCTGGTCGATTTCTCTATGTTTTCAGCAACCCAAACAGACAACTTAGCGTCCTAATCTAGACTTCTAATAGCTTTGCTGCCTGCACCTTGTACTGGAGAGACTTCTGATAGCTTTGCTGCCTGTGAGTTTTGATCTTGTTACCGGTTTACTATTGTGATCTTAATATTGGATTTTTGTGATCGAAACGGGCAACTTTTTAGCACATGCCTAGTACTGTGAAAATGTTTGAAAGTACTACTTCAGGATTTAGATCACGTGGTTTTATTACTGAGGATCACATGGTTTTATTACTGAGGATCACATGGTTTTATTACTGAGGATCACATGATTTTATTGAATTACAGGAGCAGGGAGCATGGGACCCCGATTCCTTGTCTCTAGAGTTGGGACTTGCACCGTTACAAGAGTTGGAATGGATCAGATATCAGGTGTGAACATCATGAACGCGTCACAAGACTGTAAATTCACTAGCAGGCTTACTAGATTTACCTAAACATCAATTTTTTGAAGCTAATTTTGCGTTTGTTCGTTCATCTGCAAACCATAATCTGACCATCCTATTGCTGTGAACTTTCTTAAGGAAGCACAAGAAGACTGGAGAAGGAGTGATGATAACAAGTCTGATTCCTGCAAGCTAAGAGATAAGGTGTGAAAGTTCTCTTTCCATTGCTGCATGGACCTGAGTTTGAGTAATTGCATCTGTTTTTTCCTTCTTGCTTCTGGACTTGGTACTTCAGATAAGTAAGAGAAAACTAATGTAAAAATAAAATGTGATTGTCTGTTAACGCTACTCACGTGTTGGTTTCTGATCGATCTCTCCATGTTTTCCAGCGAGACATATTTATATATAACTTAGTGTCCTAATTGGAATTTCTCTTTCCATTTCAACGAACTTGCTTTGCATGGCTACATGAACCTGAGTTTCCTCTGACTTCTCTCATTTAGATCAAACAGTACCATGACTCGTGTGCTTCTCACAACCATTGTTCCTAAAATATCCATCTTTTAATCCACCTTGAGCTTTAGATGCTTCTCATAATCAGTGCCCCATGAAAACCATGTAACCTACCGAGACTGGCTAACTGATATGTTTAGTTTTGATTGAATACCCTTTTAATTGTGTGATATTTTGGTACTGCAGAAACCTATCGTGGATTTGGCTGATGAATTCGAAAACAATACCATCAAAAAGAAGATCACGGTATGTTCATATATTGTGCACATTATTTTTTGTCAGTGTACATTTAACTATTCTGCTAACTTGAAATTCTATACACAGCTTCTTAGCGAAAAATACGATTTCTTCAGACCAGTTGACAGAGATGGCAGTTGCTTTTATCGAGCTTTCATTTTCAGTTACATGGTAAATATTTCGGCCCGCTTGTTCAAACTATGCTTTGTTCTTGTTTGTTAGACACTAAAGCTCATTGGTGTACAAACAGGAGCGTATTGTAGCAATGCAGGATGACTTGGAGCGCATTATTGAAGTTTCCCGTATCGGAGAACGTATTGGAAAATACAAGCAAGCTTATGCAAGATTTGGTTCTTTTGGAATACCTCAAGAAGAATTCTTGAAAGCTCTTTCTGTACGTACTTTTAGTTCTCAGTTTTCAACATTCACCAGTACAGTTTGCCCAGTGTGGGACATTCTTTTCACATTTTATATTATTGATCACACCTTCACTCTTTTAATCTTGTAAGTGCACACTTCATTGAGTTTGAATAGTAACTGCCGATGTCCTTTGGCCCCATTTCTATTGAACTGATTATTTTGATTAGCTTTATAGTTCATTTGGAAGTCATTTGGTGCAAAATGTTTTCTGTAGTCAATGGTACGGGTGTACGGCACATCACAAATGAGCTAAGCTTGTAAATCGTTATGTGATTTCCATGTCTGCTCAGGTTAAATTAACCGGTGCTTTGCTAACAGCTCTGGTTTGCTATGCTTGCTGATAGTTATGATTTGTAGCATTTGGTTTTCTTTATAATTTATAGCCCAGAATCACTGAATTTGCTGAATTTCTTTGTTGCAGGCATTTGAACAATTGATCAACTTAATTGAAAAGGGGTATGGCTAATTAGCATCCTGTTGGTTTTCAAGTTATGTTTAGGAATGATATGAAGATATCGTTTCTTGTTATATCTTAGCTGACAAACACTGTTTGTATTTCGTAGTGTTGCTGTTGAACAACTATATCAGATAGATGAGACTGACATCACAAAAAACAGTGAGGATACTTGATGATTTCTAGACTGTTTTTCCTTGTTACTCATCTGTTTCACTGCATGATTTTTTTTTTCCCTGTTTAGGTTTACGCTTCCTTAGGTTTCTGACTGAGATTGAGATCTGCACACATGAGGACCACTACAAGGGTTTTCTAACAGCAGATTATTCATCTGTTTTTGAGGTAGAAGAATTGTGACTTCCTAGGCTACTACCACCCACCCATACTTCATTACCAATATTTTGCTGCATGTGTATGTTGTGCTTTAGATGGTTGTTGCTAATTACGTAATATTTTGGAATCTAATAAGAAAAAAAAAACTCCTTAATTTGTAATCTAATAAGAAAAAAAAACTCCTTGAATTATGCTTCTAATGTACCAGATGTTAAAATTTCTAAACAATGCTAGGATTTTCTTTTTCTTTACAGGCTCATTTGATCCCACAAAGTCCAAACAGTAGGCAGAATGGATTATCTTTTTGTTTGATTTATTGGCCCCTATTACAGTTCAAAGTCCAAACAATTTGCTATATGCTCCTTTTGACTCTTTGTTTTAGTTGTTGAAGTTACCCCACTTTGAAAAGATGTTGAAGTTACATAAACCACAAAGTCGAACATAGGACATAAGCGGGAAGATATTATATTGGATGAATCTATTAATATTAATAGGTTTTTCTTCACCTAGCTTCTATTCCTTCTGTATACAAGATTTACCAGCAAAAGGAAAAAAAATATTTAGGCAATTAGCATTTACTTGTGCTTTGTTTCGTCAAACAGTTTTGCCAGGTTGAAGTGCGACCTGAGAATGCTGAAGCGAGCAATGAACAGATGAAGGCACTTGTGGAAGCACTCGGCATCCCCGTACTTGTGGAGAATCTCGATACAAGCTCGGAGACTGACACCCCCATACTAAATCAGCATTTCATCTACCCCAGACCAGAATCAGAAGAGGGCACGATGTTGGGACCTCTGAATTCGCATGAGATTGTCTCCCCTGAAAGCAGTGGTTACCATGCAGCTAGAGGCGAGCTTCAGAATCAGCCTAGTACCAGTGGCTCCAGTACAAACAGCTCAACAGAAGCATTGGGACTGCAATCAATTGGCACCAGTTCAACTCCTAATGAGCGAGATGGAAAGGGAGACAGGACCATCAACGACCTATCCCCAGCAGAAAGAAGGCGGTTAGCGATCTTGCTGTACAGGCCTGGGCACTATGACATTCTTTGTCCCAAGTAGACCTACCTTTCCCTGGAGTCTGGAATACGTAGTGTGCTTGATTCTCGACGGTAACATTTGAGCTGTGGCTTGTAACTTTGTTCTGCCTGACCTGAGCCGTAGAGCTATTCATGTCCTTGACTTGTATGGAGATCTGTTGTTATTCCTGATGAACACAGTAGAGTGTATATTCATCCTGTTGTCACATAGCGTGTTGGTGTAGATTTTTCTGCCCAAATTGCGTATTTGCATTGGTGAGAAATGCGGGCTAAATTGCTTTGTGTTGTTTGGAAGTATGGTTTTAGTGGAACCCGAGCTTGATTGATTGCGTCTTGTACTGTTGCACAAGCTAGTGGTTAGAGGAAACAGTTAGTATAATTTGATTGCCATGGTATGGCTAGTCGTGTATATCATTTGAATTTGGAGACCCAGATGCAGACTCTTATTTTTTTTTTTAATAATCTCACCTGCCATTTGCTTTGTTTGTTTACCATGCCACTGGCGTGCAGCTGCTCTGCATACATCGTGCGAAACGGGCAAATTTCTAGTAGGCATGCCATGTCAGTCTTATCTAATGCTGTACTTACTCGCTACTGCTAGTATAATCAATAACGTGCCAATCATGCTCAAATTGTTTAGGATGCCCAAACCAGCATATTCTTTGTTCCAAGTTCCTACGAGCAGTTGTGCTTCCTAGTTGCATTTATTTTTACCTTGAAACATTGTTAGTACTCCCTTCGTCCCACTCACTAAGACACTACGGAGTAAGATGTATGTGTGTTTTAATAGTCAACTCTTTAAATATTTAACTAATAAATATTTTATTATAAATTATATTTTATTTGATGAAAATTATATCATTGGATTGTTATTTAATTTACTTTTAAATGATTATGATTCTATTGCTAAAAAAAATGGTAGTATATAAGAAATTTAAATATAAAGATTAGTTTTAAAGTCTGTGTTAAGTTTAATCGCGTTTTAATGAGTTGGAGGGATGGAGTACTTGTTAAAATACTGGTAAGTCAATGCTGTTTTTAGCTACATCCACCAGCCTCGTTGAATGTTGATCCAAACAGTTTTTCTGTTCCATTTTATATATTACTCTCTCCGTCCCTCAGTAGATCGGATCAGAGTTGAGATTTCACAAAAGAATATCTTACGTTTGGGGAACGTAGGAAGCGGTTTGGGCATGCGCTGCACATGTGAGCAGTTGTCAGTTGAGCACCATGTTTATGATGATAAGCTTGGACGTACTTTCTTCGTCCCAAAATAAAAATCAATAAAGATGTAATATATTTCAGTACTGAGAATTTTCACGTGGAGATGTTAAGCACCATAAATCTAGACAGATTTGTGATAGTTGTATATAGCAGTGCGGTAGTATTATCTGTTCAGTAGGCCCAAACTACAAAAACCACATTGAATCTAGTCCCATGAAAGTTTTCATTTTTTTTTTCAAAACTTCTCAAGTTGTTGAATTATTTTTATTTTCCTGAAATTTTCAATACAACTTTTTTCTAAAAAAGATAATTTCTACTATATCTAAACGGCGATGCCACTGATGATATGGCATGACAGCACAACAACGTTGTCGCACCAGTTGCAAAATTGTGTCCCTGGCGACGTGGCAGCGGGTCGCGTGAGCGTGACCAAAATGTTTTGTTTTAAAAATAATTTAATTTTTGGAATGTTCTTTTAAGAAAAGTTATTGGAGAGTTCGATTTTAAATCTTAAGTAAAAAAAGGATCAAAACATAAAATTTCCAAGATGTTATCACCAATCATCCAATGGCAATATGGCATAACGGATCTGAATTAAGGAATCTACTACTACCCAAAAAAAAAAAAAACTTGGCCATTAGTTAACCAGTCGGGTATAAATAGGAGCAAGAAAGCAAAGGGAAGAGGAAACAGAGGAGAGAAGCAGAGCAACCATGGCCGCGCGCGTGCTCCCCCTCCTCCTCGTCGTCGCGGCGGCCATGGCGTGCGCCCCCACGGCCCACGCGTGGGGCAAGGAGGGCCACTACATGGTGTGCAAGATCGCCGAGGTGAGAGATCGATCGATCGAGATGGATTCCACCTCGTGCTTTGCGCTTGCTTGATTGGTGGGGAACCTTGGGTTTGCTTCTGCAGGGTTTCCTGACGAAGGAGGCGGCGACGGCGGTGAAGGAGCTCCTCCCCGGGTGGGCCGGCGGCGATCTCGCGGAGACGTGCTCGTGGGCGGACACCGAGCGGTTCCGGTACCGGTGGTCGAGCCCCCTCCACTTCGCCGACACCCCCGGCGACTGCCAGTTCAGCTACGCCCGTATAATCTCCTCCTCCTCCTCCTCTGATTAGCATTGCAGTTTCAGTTTCAGTTTCACATCTCCAAGTAGATCGATTAGCTGTCGCAGCTGATTAGCAGTTGGATAGGTTGATAGAAACCTGACATGTGTCCGATGACAAGTTGCTGTCATGATGAGTATAGTAAGCAACCTCGTTGGAGCATCTTGATGATGCTTAGTAGCTTCTTGGCCTGGGTTAACAGCCGGCCAGTTGGAGCCCATCGGTTGGCTTATATGTGGAATAAACCAAACGGCATATTTACAAACAAAAAATAATTTATAAATAAAACTTGTATATATGTGTTCTTAACGATCTAAAAACGAATGCTGATAAATAAACTTCGATGAAAAAAAACTCAAAATCAACTCCGAATTTAAGGTTGAAAATTCAAATTTTTGAATGCTGGAAAATAAACTTCGATGAAAAAAACCTTAAAATCAACTCCGACTGATAAGATAAGCGAAAAGATGAGGCAGCAGTTTGGACTGCCAATCTCGACAGGATGCGTCTAAGTATAGGTTGCATCTTGCTTGTTTGATTGGGCAAAGCAAAGGCAAGCTCGTTAGGCTCGTGTAACCGTCGTCCATAGATAGCATGACATTGTGCTGGACAGAAAAAAGGGAACTAGTCTGAACTCTGAAGCCTCTGTTTGTTCCTGGGATCAGTGGTAACCGTTTGCCTGAATTATCTGTTCATGCAATGATTGATAAAACGCTGGGAACCATCATGTATGGGTACGGTTATGGTAGTTGAACTTTTAAAGTCCATAAAAGGGGGGTCAAACTTAGATTAAGAACAAAAACAAATCGAATGAAAACTGTATCAGAAATTCAGGGTGCTTTGTCTTACTCTCTGATGTGTAGTGCACTGAATTTAGAGAAACTGAGTAAACGATGAGACGCGTGATTGTGCCATTTCTGCGCAGGGGATTGCCACAACACAAACGGGGAGAAGGACATGTGTGTGGTCGGAGCGATCAACAACTACACCAACGCGCTCGAGGACTCATCAAGTCCATGTAAGCATCACTAATCATACTTCTGTTCCTCTCTGTATTTTCAGTTGTAGTGAAGTAAGTAAAAAACTGAACACACGGCATCTCACATGTTTGCTTGTGATAACTGCCAGATGATCCGACCGAGAGCTTGATGTTCTTGGCACACTTCGTCGGCGACGTCCACCAGCCTCTCCACTGCGGCCACGTCAAAGATCTTGGTGGCAACACCATCATCGTCCATTGGTACACAAGGAAGAGCAACCTTCATCACGTACGTAGAGCCTAACACAGATCGAAACAATCCATTAATTTATCCAATTTTGTTCTTTGTGAAATTGTGAACAGCTAACTAAATCTTAGTAATTTCCCCGCAAAAAAAAAACTAAATCTTAGTAATGTAACTTGTATGGTTTCAGGTGTGGGATGTGAACGTCATTGAAACGGCCTTGAAGGAATTCTACAACGAGGACGTGAGCACGATGATAAAGGCCATCAAGAAGAACATCACTGTGAGCAAGCTTGACACTTCACTGCCTTGAGCTGCATTTCAGTTTTCTCCTTATCTGTAGTGGTTCTGATTGGATTTTATGCCGTGCAGGATGAGTGGTCCAACGAGGAGAAGCAGTGGGAGACTTGCCGTAGCCGGACAAAGACTTGTGCCGACAAGTAAGCTCATGGCCTGCATGAATGCATGATTTTGGCTGAATCGAACTGAAATATAAATATTCAGAGATTGACAGCTGAAAGCAAATGCAGGTACGCCGAGGAGAGTGCAAAGCTCGCGTGCAAAGCGTACGAGGGTGTTGAGCAAGAATCCACCTTAGAAGGCAAGTTCTTCAAAACACCAAACTTGCTTTCACACATTCTTAATGACTGATTTGTGATGCCATTAACATTAAGAGCAATTTGATGTGATGCTTGTTCTTGAAAACTGCAGATGACTATTTCTTCGCTGCCCTGCCTGTTGTTCAGAAGAGGATTGCTCAAGGTGGCGTGAGGCTTGCTGCAATACTCAACCGGATCTTCAGCGGGAACAAGGTTCAGAGTAGTTGATCCAATAGAGATTAAACAGATGAAAGATTAAGAAAATAGCCCGCATTCTGAATTACAATAAGATTATCTTGTTTGACCATGTTAACTTCACGGTTACGATTAGTTGTATCCTCATTTAGCCATTTGTCAAAGTAGCTTAGATAGCTACAGAACATTGTAATTCCTGTAAGCAAGTGGTGATTTATCAATATTGCACTGTCTTTTTGTATCATTGTTCATCTTTCAGGCTGAAGTTAAGCTACAGCCGAAACAGTCATATAGATATATCGGGTAGATAAGATGCATCGAATGCTTGATGAAATGCAACTTGATGATTACTATTCATTAATCATCTCACGAGTGGACTTAGTTAAATCACATGAGTTGCCTCAGAAAATTCAGCATCACCGCACGCGTTCACAACGAAGAGTACTGAAAAAAAAATAGTAAACTCGATCGATTGGTAATTGTTTTAAGAGAAATCCTTGACAAACTCAACTCTCGTGTTTCTATCAAAGCTTTAATCTATTTTAGCAACATGGGGCAAAAGTCGATAAGCCATTTCTACTCTCGTGCTTCTATCAAAGCTTTAATCTATTTTAGCAACATGGAGCAAAAGTCGATAAGCCATTTCTACTCTCGTGCTTCTATCAAAGCTTTAATCTATTTTAGCAACATGGGGCAAAAGTCAATAAGCCATTTCTATCAGTCGTCAATTGAATTCGTCCCCATAGCGACGATCAAGTCTTCTTCTTTTTTTAACTGAATCGACGGTCAAGTCTTGTAAGCTCATTCGTGCAAATATCATATGCCATTGTAACAACCATCAGTTAAGCTGAACCGGTCCCAAGGACCTGACGCAGGCTTTTCAAATTATTAAACGGTGCTTTCGACAACTTTGCCAATTTCACTATTTCGTTTTCTATGTGCACGCTTTTCAAACTATTACAGTGTACTAATCTATTTTTCAAGTTTTTTTAAGCTAATTCTCAACTAATCATACGCTAATAAGTTATCTCGTTTTCTGTGCAAAGAGAATTAGTTCCCAATACAAGGAAACGAACACAGCCGAGGCTAAGATAAGTAGGAAGTCTTTTACCCTTTTGTTATCTAATATGTTACAGAAAAAATTAATAGTTCAGACGTCCTCAGCAACAAATGCACATTGGAAAACTGAAAAAAGAAAAAATCATTGCTCCGAAGACAGTTCATACAAGTAAAAGTGAAATTAAGCCTCCTCACTGGTAAATACTCGAACAACAAGATTGAGTGAGCCGATGAGTTTCAGGGTTCGTTCTTCAGCAGCCAATGTGGTTTGTCAAATTTAAGCGTTTGTCTTCAAATTCCTATGTCTGAGGATACCGAGAACAAGAATTTATAGAAGCTTCAGACCACCGGTGACATCATCGACCATGTCCGCTGGCCCTGCTCAATTAAAACAGTACGACAAATATTAGATAGCACAAATCACTGAAAACTGTGGTACACAGTGATTTGAATGTAGCTTACCAAGAATAGCCATGACTGTTCTTGAATCTACAGGAAGCAGAGATGGGAACATAATTAATCCAACAGCAGATATTAAACAGATGCTAAATTGAATAAAGTAAAGCCTGAAGAACTCACTTGGTGCGATCTGTGTTCTTCCAGCATCAATAGTTATGTGTGTTGGGATATTCAAAGACTTTGCTCTTCCCTGCACCAAAAGAAATTTTAATTAAACATAACAGAAAAAATGCAAGCATTAACAACGTTTTATACTATTATGGAATTGAAAGGTAACATATTAGCTATATAAAAGATCTCGTTGAATGCAGAATATAAATATTATGATGCATAAGTGTCAAGTGTTGGGTTTCAAGAAGCGCGGTGATTTTTCTTTTTTCACAGCCAATGTTTCAGAGTGAGTTTTCCAATCGAAATTTCAAGTTGTTTTAACCAATTGTTCGTTGATACTACTAATGCTCTAGTCCACTTCTAATGCCATGAGAATTTCCTTTTTATTTATTAATATGTACAATTTGACAGGTAAAAGGGGAATATTTTCTGTTTCTGTTCATCTGCAGGTATTATACTATTCCAACTCACAAATTACCTTTATAGATGTAGTAAAAATAAAAATAACTTTCAACAATAATGAGTCAACAGGCAACAGAAAAGGGTATTTACTTGTAAAACAAGCATATCTTCCTCGCTTTCAATTTTCACGACCACCTTAACTTGACCACACCTCTCCCACCTAGCAAAGATAGTAAATTAGTTTCCTTCCTGTTGTTATCATGCAATGACAATCGATTTGCTTACATATGAACATGAACATGTGGAAGAAACTTCAAACATAATTGGAAATGTTAAAAAAAATACCTTCTTAATGATTTTGGAGCTCTCTGTTGGAGTTTTTTAAACAGACCCAACGTTGCATGGCTGAGATGACAGAATAAGAGATAATCACTGACATTTGCAAGATAAAAAGAAAAATGCACAGGAAAAAAGTTATTAAGCATGACAACACTCCAATGCTGAAGGTAAAGATTAAATGCAGGAGCTGGACATGAAGATAAGCAATTTGTTTGTGCCAATTCATTTATTCCAAAACGACAAGGGTATAGAATAACTGTATAAGAGGCAAATTTAGTTATGGTAGGATATATAACAAGTTCTCTAAATCACAAGGTCAACGTGCCAGTCCCAAAAATATGAGTTCTACCTCTTGTAGCCTCAGATAACAATATGATCACAAAATTTCCCCCTTCAAAAAATGGGAAACTCTATTCGAAAGGATTCTTCCTCTTTTAACATTGGTTAGAAATTTCACATTCAGACGCACGATACACTAATAGCCAATCACTATGTGCTAATTAGTGAGCTCAGTTCATCAGTAAAATAAACTCCACTCAACTGTCGAAACGAAGATACAGATAAACTGAGAAGTATTCACCTGCATTGCGCGGCAATCTTCCCCTTCCCCATCTTCAAATCATTCCTCACAACCAGCACCTGCCACCACAGCAACAGCCAACGGAATCAGACATCTCACTCTCTGCGCACATAAAAAAAAAAAAACAAATCCAGCAGAAAAGTAGAAGGGGATTTTGAGCCAAATTTCCAGTACCATCTTGAAATCCTCTATAATCTCAGCGAGATTCTCGACCTCCAGGGGGCTAGCCGCGGTCCGTGCCTTGGCCCTCTCCGCCTCCTTCGCCGAGTCGGACTTGGTCACCACGTTGCCATGTCAGCTGGCCCTGCTCAATTAAAACAGTACGAGCATTGCAGTTTCAGTTTCAGTTTCACATCTCCAAGTAGATCGATTAGCTGTCGCAGCTGATTAGCAGTTGGATAGGTTGATAGAAACCTGACATGTGTCCGATGACAAGTTGCTGTCATGATGAGTATAGTAAGCAACCTCGTTGGAGCATCTTGATGATGCTTAGTAGCTTCTTGGCCTGGGTTAACAGCCGGCCAGTTGGAGCCCATCGGTTGGCTTATATGTGGAATAAACCAAACGGCATATTTACAAACAAAAAATAATTTATAAATAAAACTTGTATATATGTGTTCTTAACGATCTAAAAACGAATGCTGATAAATAAACTTCGATGAAAAAAAACTCAAAATCAACTCCGAATTTAAGGTTGAAAATTCAAATTTTTGAATGCTGGAAAATAAACTTCGATGAAAAAAACCTTAAAATCAACTCCGACTGATAAGATAAGCGAAAAGATGAGGCAGCAGTTTGGACTGCCAATCTCGACAGGATGCGTCTAAGTATAGGTTGCATCTTGCTTGTTTGATTGGGCAAAGCAAAGGCAAGCTCGTTAGGCTCGTGTAACCGTCGTCCATAGATAGCATGACATTGTGCTGGACAGAAAAAAGGGAACTAGTCTGAACTCTGAAGCCTCTGTTTGTTCCTGGGATCAGTGGTAACCGTTTGCCTGAATTATCTGTTCATGCAATGATTGATAAAACGCTGGGAACCATCATGTATGGGTACGGTTATGGTAGTTGAACTTTTAAAGTCCATAAAAGGGGGGTCAAACTTAGATTAAGTTATTTGATGAAAATTATATCATTGGATTGTTATTTAATTTACTTTTAAATGATTATGATTCTATTGCTTAAAAAAATGGTAGTATATAAGAAATTTAAATATAAAGATTAGTTTTAAAATCTGTGATAAGTTTAATCGCGTTTTAATGAGTTGGAGGGATGGAGAACTTGTTAAAATACTGGTAAGTCAATGCTGTTTTTAGCTACATCCAACAGCCTCGTTGAATGTTGATCCAAACAGTTTTTCTGTTCCATTTTATATATTACTCTCTCCGTCCCTCAGTACAGTAGATCGGATCAGAGTTGAGATTTCACAAAAGAATATCTTAAGTTTGGGGAACGTAGGAAGCGGGTTGGGCATGCGCTGCACATGTGAGCAGTTTGTCAGTTGAGCACCATGTTTATGATGATAAGCTCGGACGTACTTTCTTCGTCCCAAAATATAAATCAATAAAGATGTAACATATTTCAGTACTGAGAATCTTCACGTGGAGATGCTAAGCACAATAAATCTAGACAGATTTGTGATAGTTATATATAGCAGTGCAGTAGTATTATCTGTTCAGCAGGCCCAAACTACAAAAACCACATTGAATCTAGTCCCATGAAAGTTTTCATTTTTTTTTTCAAAACTTCTCAAGTTGTTGAATTATTTTTATTTTCCTGAAATTTTCAATACAACTTTTTTCTAAAAAAGATAATTTCTACTATATCTAAACGGCGATGCCACTGATGATATGGCATGACAGCACAACAACGTTGTCGCACCAGTTGCAAAATTGTGTCCCTGGCGACGTGGCAGCGGGTCGCGTGAGCGTGACCAAAATGTTTTGTTTTAAAAATAATTTAATTTTTGGAATGTTCTTTTAAGAAAAGTTATTGGAGAGTTCGATTTTAAATCTTAAGTAAAAAAAGGATCAAAACATAAAATTTCCAAGATGTTATCACCAATCATCCAATGGCAATATGGCATAACGGATCTGAATTAAGGAATCTACTACTACCCAAAAAAAAAAAAACTTGGCCATTAGTTAACCAGTCGGGTATAAATAGGAGCAAGAAAGCAAAGGGAAGAGGAAACAGAGGAGAGAAGCAGAGCAACCATGGCCGCGCGCGTGCTCCCCCTCCTCCTCCTCGTCGCCGCGGCCATGGCGTGCACCCCCACGGCCCACGCGTGGGGCAAGGAGGGCCACTACATGGTGTGCAAGATCGCCGAGGTGAGAGATCGATCGATCGAGATGGATTCCACCTCGTGCTTTGCGCTTGCTTGATTGGTGGGGAACCTTGGGTTTGCTTCTGCAGGGTTTCCTGACGAAGGAGGCGGCGACGGCGGTGAAGGAGCTCCTCCCCGGGTGGGCCGGCGGCGATCTCGCGGAGACGTGCTCGTGGGCGGACACCGAGCGGTTCCGGTACCGGTGGTCGAGCCCCCTCCACTTCGCCGACACCCCCGGCGACTGCCAGTTCAGCTACGCCCGTATAATCTCCTCCTCCTCCTCCTCTGATTAGCATTGCAGTTTCAGTTTCAGTTTCACATCTCCAAGTAGATCGATTAGCTGTCGCAGCTGATTAGCAGTTGGATAGGTTGATAGAAACCTGACATGTGTCCGATGACAAGTTGCTGTCATGATGAGTATAGTAAGCAACCTCGTTGGAGCATCTTGATGATGCTTAGTAGCTTCTTGGCCTGGGTTAACAGCCGGCCAGTTGGAGCCCATCGGTTGGCTTATATGTGGAATAAACCAAACGGCATATTTACAAACAAAAAATAATTTATAAATAAAACTTGTATATATGTGTTCTTAACGATCTAAAAACGAATGCTGATAAATAAACTTCGATGAAAAAAAACTCAAAATCAACTCCGAATTTAAGGTTGAAAATTCAAATTTTCGAATGCTGGAAAATAAACTTCGATGAAAAAAACCTTAAAATCAACTCCGACTGATAAGATAAGCGAAAAGATGAGGCAGCAGTTTGGACTGCCAATCTCGACAGGATGCGTCTAAGTATAGGTTGCATCTTGCTTGTTTGATTGGGCAAAGCAAAGGCAAGCTCGTTAGGCTCGTGTAACCGTCGTCCATAGATAGCATGACATTGTGCTGGACAGAAAAAAGGGAACTAGTCTGAACTCTGAAGCCTCTGTTTGTTCCTGGGATCAGTGGTAACCGTTTGCCTGAATTATCTGTTCATGCAATGATTGATAAAACGCTGGGAACCATCATGTATGGGTACGGTTATGGTAGTTGAACTTTTAAAGTCCATAAAAGGGGGGTCAAACTTAGATTAAGAACAAAAACAAATCGAATGAAAACTGTATCAGAAATTCAGGGTGCTTTGTCTTACTCTCTTATGTGTTCGCTGAATTTTGAGAAAATGAGTAAATGATGAGACGCGTGATTGTGCCATTTCTGCGCAGGGGATTGCCACAACACAAACGGGGAGAAGGACATGTGTGTGGTCGGAGCGATCAACAACTACACCAACGCGCTCGAGGACTCATCAAGTCCATGTAAGCATCACTAATCACACTTCTGTTCCTCTCTGTATTTTCAGCTGTAATGAAGTAATAAACTGAACACATGGCATCTCACATGTTTGCTTGTGATAACTGTCAGATGATCCGACCGAGAGCTTGATGTTCTTGGCACACTTCGTCGGCGACGTCCACCAGCCTCTCCACTGCGGCCACGTCAAAGATCTTGGTGGCAACACCATCATCGTCCATTGGTACACAAGGAAGAGCAACCTTCATCACGTACGTAGAGCCTAACAAAGATCGAATTAATCCATTAATTTATCCAATTTTGTTCTCTGTGAACAGCTAACTTAATCTTAGTAATGTAAACTTGTATCGTTTCAGGTGTGGGATGTGAACGTCATTGAAACGGCCTTGAAGGAATTCTACAACGAGGACGTGAGCACGATGATAAAGGCCATCAAGAAGAACATCACTGTGAGCAAGCTTGACACTTCACTGCCTTGAGCTGCATTTCAGTTTTCTCCTTATCTGTAGTGGTTCTGATTGGATTTTATGCCGTGCAGGATGAGTGGTCCAACGAGGAGAAGCAGTGGGAGACTTGCCGTAGCCGGACAAAGACTTGTGCCGACAAGTAAGCTCATGACCTGCATGAATGCATGATTTTGGCTGAATCGAACTGAAATATAAATATTCAGAGATTGACAGCTGAAAGCAAATGCAGGTACGCCGAGGAGAGTGCAAAGCTCGCGTGCAAAGCGTACGAGGGTGTTGAGCAAGAATCCACCTTAGAAGGCAAGTTCTTCAAAACACCAAACTTGCTTTCACACATTCTTAATGACTGATTTGTGATGCCATTAACATTAGAGCAATTTGATGTGATGCTTGTTCTTGAAAACTGCAGATGACTATTTCTTCGCTGCCCTGCCTGTTGTTCAGAAGAGGATTGCTCAAGGTGGCGTGAGGCTTGCTGCAATACTCAACCGGATCTTCAGCGGGAACAAGGTTCAGAGTAGTTGATCCAATAGAGATTAAACAGATGAAAGATTAAGAAAATAGCCCGCATTCTGAATTACAATAAGATTATCTTGTTTGACCATGTTAACTTCACGGTTACGATTAGATGTATCCTCATTTAGCCATTTGTCAAAATAGCTTAGATAGCTACAGAACATTGTAATTCCTGTAAGCAAGTGGTGATTTATCAATATTGCACTGTCTTTTTGTATTATTGTTCATCTTTCAGGCTGAAGTTAAGCTACAGCCGAAACAGTCATATAGATATATCGGGTAGATAAGATGCATCGAATGCTTGATGAAATGCAACTTGAGGATTACTATTCATTAATCATCTCACGAGTGGACTTAGTTAAATCACATGAGTTGCCTCAGAAAATTCAGCATCACCGCACGCGTTCACAACGAAGAGTACTGAAAAAAAAATAGTAAACTCGATCGATTGGTAATTGTTTTAAGAGAAATCCTTGACAAACTCAACTCTCGTGTTTCTATCAAAGCTTTAATCTATTTTAGCAACATGGGGCAAAAGTCAATAAGCCATTTCTATCAGTCGTCAATTGAATTCGTCCCCATAGCGACGATCAAGTCTTCTTCTTTTTTTAACTGAATCGACGGTCAAGTCTTGTAAGCTCATTCGTGCAAATATCATATGCCATTGTAACAACCATCAGTTAAGCTGAACCGGTCCCAAGGACCTGACGCAGGCTTTTCAAATTATTAAACGGTGCTTTCGACAACTTTGCCAATTTCACTATTTCGTTTTCTATGTGCACGCTTTTCAAACTATTACAGTGTACTAATCTATTTTTCAAGTTTTTTTAAGCTAATTCTCAACTAATCATACGCTAATAAGTTATCTCGTTTTCTGTGCAAAGAGAATTAGTTCCCAATACAAGGAAACGAACACAGCCGAGGCTAAGATAAGTAGGAAGTCTTTTACCCTTTTGTTATCTAATATGTTACAGAAAAAATTAATAGTTCAGACGTCCTCAGCAACAAATGCACATTGGAAAACTGAAAAAAGAAAAAATCATTGCTCCGAAGACAGTTCATACAAGTAAAAGTGAAATTAAGCCTCCTCACTGGTAAATACTCGAACAACAAGATTGAGTGAGCCGATGAGTTTCAGGGTTCGTTCTTCAGCAGCCAATGTGGTTTGTCAAATTTAAGCGTTTGTCTTCAAATTCCTATGTCTGAGGATACCGAGAACAAGAATTTATAGAAGCTTCAGACCACCGGTGACATCATCGACCATGTCAGCTGGCCCTGCTCAATTAAAACAGTACGACAAATATTAGATAGCACAAATCACTGAAAACTGTGGTACACAGTGATTTGAATGTAGCTTACCAAGAATAGCCATGACTGTTCTTGAATCTACAGGAAGCAGAGATGGGAACATAATTAATCCAACAGCAGATATTAAACAGATGCTAAATTGAATAAAGTAAAGCCTGAAGAACTCACTTGGTGCGATCTGTGTTCTTCCAGCATCAATAGTTGTGTGTGTTGGGATATTCAAAGACTTTGCTCTTCCCTGCACCAAAAGAAATTTTAATTAAACATAACAGAAAAAATGCAAGCATTAACAACGTTTTATACTATTATGGAATTGAAAGGTAACATATTAGCTATATAAAAGATCTCGTTGAATGCAGAATATAAATATTATGATGCATAAGTGTCAAGTGTTGGGTTTCAAGAAGCGCGGTGATTTTTCTTTTTTCACAGCCAATGTTTCAGAGTGAGTTTTCCAATCGAAATTTCAAGTTGTTTTAACCAATTGTTCGTTGATACTACTAATGCTCTAGTCCACTTCTAATGCCATGAGAATTTCCTTTTTATTTATTAATATGTACAATTTGACAGGTAAAAGGGGAATATTTTCTGTTTCTGTTCATCTGCAGGTATTATACTATTCCAACTCATTAATCTATTTAAAAGTTTTTTTAAGTTAATACTTAATTAATTATGTGCTAATAGGTTATCTCATTTTTTCATGCGTGAGACATGAATTACCAACGTCCAGGTTCACCCATCCTATGTCGATTTGATTTTTGGTCAAAATCAAACTACTCCAAGTTTGATCATGTTTGAGTGAAAAATAGTAACATATTGAACACAAGACAAATATATACACTATAAAATATAATCAATTATAGATTTAATAAAATTAATTTGGTGTAGATAGTAGTATTAGTATATTTATCTATTGTATTGAATAAGAGTATATTTGTCTATCAACTTGAAATAGTTTAATGGACGATGGAGTAGCTAGGTGGTAGAGCTAGCGGTAACTGGTTGATTTGATTGGTACGGATGTTACGTGTACATGTACTCCGTACGCAGGTATACGTATGGACTACGTACCTGCTGACTCGGGTAGCTAGCTAGTCGTAGTATGCAGTACTTATAAGGGCATCTGTAGTTCTGAGTTCGGCGAGAACCATCCACGGAAACAAAGTTTATTTTGGTTCGGGTGCTACTTCCTCCGTTCAAAAAAAAGTCAACCTAGTACTAGACTGTGACATATCCTGGTACAATGAATCTAGACACAGAGTATGTTTAAATTCATTATACTAGGATGTGTTATGTCGTAGTACGAGGTTAAGTTTTTTTAGAACGGAGGGAGTACAACGCTAGCATCGATTTATCGGGCCCAACTAGAATCAGCCGTAATCTTTCCTCCCTCGCACAGACTAGCGAAGAAACATTTTTCTAAACGGCAAAATCGACTATGCGTTAGGTTCGAGATGTTTTTACCTCACGCGACGATTTTTTTTTTTATAATTACACAGTACAACGCAGACACTCACAACGCACGCGCACTCACCCCTATGAACACACGCACGCAAACCCTACACCTATGAGCATCTTCGAAGACTGAGCCGGCAAATTCTGGAGAGATTGACGAAGTCACCACAGGCGCCTCGCTGTCGACGGGTACGTCGCCTACCACTGAAAGCACAACGCCGTTAAATCCTGAAAAATTCGCTCTCATGGGGAGTTGAACCCAGGACCTCGCTCCCATGCGGAGTCGAACCCAGGACCTCAGGTGCTACTGAGGCTCTTGTAACCACTAGGCTACATGTCCTTTTGCACGCGACGATTTAACCCAACGCTGCAGATACTCTAAGCTAGGAGTACGTAGCTGGTAGATTTAGGTTGAGACCACAGCACAAATGCGGCTCGAGACGAGGACGTTTCACAGATCGATGGTGGGATGGATGGATGGGATGCCTACGATCGAGTGGTCGGGATTCGATCTCTATCTCCCTATCCTATGTATCCTTCCTAATGCGCGCGTGATGGATGCTCGCGGTGCTAGCATTCATGAATCATGAATGGTCGATGTTCCGAGTTCGTGTACGTTGGCCATGTGTTAAGCATGAGGAGTGTACAGCATTAGCTAGTTATATAGGTAGCTGGTGTGTAGTCTTTGCGTGGGAGCCACTCCACTACAATTGATTTATTTTCTATAGGGATAAGAAAGTTGCAAAGTGATCGACCGGTGGTAGAACCTACTCACCCTGGTTTATGTTTATAGACTTGACACGGGTGCTGTTTACGGTTAAATATTTTTATAATGGTAGGTAGCATATCATCGACAGCAAAAACCTTGATGCTTTATGACTATGATAGATGAATGCCCGATCCAGTCTGTCACAGGTACTCGTAACAAAGAAAAGACTAACCACGAGAAGCTAATAGCTATCTAGTATGTCTCTGGAAAAAGAAAACTAACATGGGCCTTGATTGGATCCTCCGGGCTATTAAATAGCCCTCCGGAATCTTGCTATTTAAGAGTATTAAACGTAGATTATTGACAAAACCCATCCCATAACCCCTAGGCTATTTTGCGAGACGAATCTAACGAGGTATATTAATCCATGATTTGCTACAGTGATGCTACAGTAATCAGTCGCTAATTATGGATAAATATACATAATTAGATTCGTCTTGTAAAATAGCCTAGAGATTATGGAATCGGTTTTGTTGGTAATCTACATTTAATAATCCTAAATAGCAATATTCCGGAGGACTATTTAATAGCCCGGAGGATCTAAACAAGGCCCATGAGAAGGTAATGCCTATCTAGTCCGACTCGGGACAATTAGTATTGCTCGGGTCATATCCCAATATACTCTCCAGCTTCTAAGCTATGGTGGTGTTTGGATCCAGAGATTTAACTTTAGTCCCTGTATTTAGACACTAATTTAGAGTATTAAATATAAACTACTTACAAAACTAATTACATAAATGAAAGCTAATTCGCGAGACAATTTTTTTAAGCCTAATTAATCCATAATTAGAGAATGTTTACTGTAGCATCACATAAGCTAATCATGGATTAATTAGGCTCAATAGATTCGTCTCGCGAATTAGTCCAAGATTATGGATGGGTTTTATTAATAGTCTACGTTTAATATTTATAATTAATATTCAAACATCCGATGTGATAGGGACTTAAAAGTTTTAGTCCCATCTAAACAGGGCCATAGTTTTGAGTTTGGACAAAGAGACCGTTCCAGATGACAAATATACACCACTCATGAGAAAAAAGGATATCAAAATCTCAACCCAATACAAGCCACATCGAGTCGTTATCTGCTCTCGAAGCTAGCCACCAACTTCATTGCCGAGGCTAGGTGGTTTTTCCACCTCATATTGTGTACTCAATGCATCTCGGATCAATACATATAAAGAAGACGTGAGGCTAGCAATTATCTGTTCTGGAGGGTTGAATTCAAAATTATAGCTTTAAATTATCAGGTCCTATCCATCACATAATTTAAAAGCTAATTTTGAATTGTGCGGATTGATTATCCTTTTGCGACAAAATTATACCGTACCTTCTCACTAAGATTATGCAAGTTTTGTTTTCCCTTGTGCTACACATTTTCTTTTTAACGAACATTTTTTTAAAACAAGCCACAGTTCTCCTTTTGTGTTTGCTAAGGATATAAACAACAAGATGCATGAAATAATTGTTAAAAATCAAACCGAGCAAAACCGTACTCCCCACGTCCTACAAAATATCAACTTTGAAGGTGATATGATATATTAGTTATTTAGATTCGTTGTACTAAATTAAATATGTCATATATTCTTGTTGATTGGTTGGGACGGAGAGGATATGTACTATGGTGCGTACTATGGCTTGCAATTAATGTTCAGTTGTCCACTTGAGAAGAGATGATCTTTTACCATATCATATCGATCGATTAATTGCGATCGATCATGAGAGCACGAGCTAAACATGCTGGTCGGTTGTGCTGTTTGTCAACAGCTGGGATGGCTACGGCACATCTCTCCTCATCAATAAGGTTTCGGACCATTCATTTATTTAATCCTCTTCTGCCGGAACTGCCTGTACTGAAAAGATGCAGGAGTACTATGTAGTAATCTCTCTATCCCAAATTAAATTAATTTAGTATGAAATGTGATATATCTCAGTACTATAAAACTGAATAAATATCTATTTAGACTCTCAGTACCAAGATATATATATTAGATCCAACTAGATTAGCTTAATTTGAAACGGAGAAAGTAGCAGTACTCCTACCGGAGATGAACCGGTGATCTTACCTGTAAAAGCCTTTTAAGGGTGTGTTTAGTTCACGTCAAAATTAGAAGTTTGGTTAAAATTATAACTATGTGACGGAAAAGTTGAAAATTTATGTGTAGAAAAGTTTTGATGTGATGAAAAAGTTGAAAGTTTGAAGAAAAAGTTTGGAACTATACTCGGCCTAATTTGCCCTTCAGAAGGTGTAGGACACCCGGTCGGAATTCATTGCCTGAGTACCAAAACAAAGAGAATTTATAACTACCCGATTGGACATATGTAAGTTTTACTCACAGCTTATTTTAAATTAATACTAAGCGATTTGCATAAACATGAGAAACAATGAGTTCAAACCTAGTCTCGTGCTATTGAGATCAGGTGCAGTTACTGCGTTAAGGATTATAGTTGGTCTCATTTATCCATTTTTTAAT
>CM020181.1:29613533-29669119 GCA_009805545.1 Oryza longistaminata
ACCGCGAGACGAATCTTTTGAGCCTAATTAATCCGTCATTAGCACATGTGGGTTACTGTAGCACTTATGGCAAATCATGGCCTAATTAGGTTCAAAAGATTCGTCTCGCGATTTCCTCCATAACTGTGCAATTAGTTTTTATTTTTATCTATATTTAATACTCCATACGTGTGTCCAAAGATTCGATGTGATAGGTAAAGGGGAAAATTTTTGGGAACTAAACTGGCCCCATGTGCGCAGGTGCCGGAAGCCCGGAATCCATCGAGTTCTCGAAAGGTCCCTGTACTAGCTACTCCCTCTCTCCATTAATACAGAGGATTATGCTCCCTAAGTTTATCCAGAAATTTAAGGGATTCCGAGATAAGAAGTAAAGCAGCAATCAGAAATTGAGTACCCCCATCCATTCCCATCAGAAAAAGTATATAGTGAAAAGTACATGTAGTACTACTCTGCATGCAGCTCCTTTGAATCCTATCTTAGTTCATTTCTAAGGGCCACTTTGAATCGCATGATTGAGAAAACATAGGAATAGGAAAAACGTAGGATTTTGATAAGAATGTAAATGTATAACAGAGAATTGTAAAACGCAGGAAAAACACAGGAATGACCGTTTGATTGAACCAAGGAAAAACTTAGGAATTAGATGAGAGAGATAGACTCAAAGGAAAGTTACCAAGAGGTTGAAGCTCTTGCTAAATTTCCTCCAAAATCTCTATAGGATTGTCCATTCTATAGGAATTTCAAAGGATTGGATATGATTCGATCTTTTGTTTCAAAGGGCTTCATAGGAAAATTTCCTATAAGATTGAAATCCTCCAAAATTCCTATGTTTTTCCTCCAATTCAAAGGGGCCCTAAATATGTATTTTATACTACCTCTGTTTTTTAATAGATGACGCCGTTGACTTTTTCTCACATGTTTGACCATTCGTCTTATTCAAAAAATTTACGTAATTATAATTTATTTTGTTATGAGTTGTTTTATCACTCATAGTACTTTAAGTGTGATTTATATCTTATACATTTGCATAAAATTTTTGAATAAGACGAATGGTCAAATATGTGAGAAAAAGTCAACGGCGTCATCTATTAAAAAACGGAGGGAGTACATTTCATTCAGTTTGCTAATAAGTTCATTTTCACACTATCACATGCTCCTCCATCCCAAAAAAGTATATAGGTTGGGGTTTTTTTTTTATAGAGGGAGTACCCTGTAGCTTAGATTTAGCATTCCGTACTCTTCCTTAATTTGAACTATATTTGGCATAATACTCTATATTCCTGGACGGAGGGTGTATTAGTATAGAATATTCATATCATAAGGTTGTCTTCGTTCTCTCACTTTCTCAACTTCTACTATCTTGTTTCCGCACGTATACTTTCCAAACCGCTAAATAGAGTGTTTCTTTTTAAATTTTCTATAGGAAAGTGTTTTTTTAAAAATCATATTAATCTATTTAAAAGTTTTTTTAAGTTAATACTTAATTAATTATGTGCTAATAGGTTATCTCATTTTTTCATGCGTGAGACATGAATTACCAACGTCCAGGTTCACCCATCCTATGTCGATTTGATTTTTGGTCAAAATCAAACTACTCCAAGTTTGATCATGTTTGAGTGAAAAATAGTAACATATTGAACACAAGACAAATATATACACTATAAAATATAATCAATTATAGATTTAATAAAATTAATTTGGTGTAGATAGTAGTATTAGTATATTTATCTATTGTATTGAATAAGAGTATATTTGTCTATCAACTTGAAATAGTTTAATGGACGATGGAGTAGCTAGGTGGTAGAGCTAGCGGTAACTGGTTGATTTGATTGGTACGGATGTTACGTGTACATGTACTCCGTACGCAGGTATACGTATGGACTACGTACCTGCTGACTCGGGTAGCTAGCTAGTCGTAGTATGCAGTACTTATAAGGGCATCTGTAGTTCTGAGTTCGGCGAGAACCATCCACGGAAACAAAGTTTATTTTGGTTCGGGTGCTACTTCCTCCGTTCAAAAAAAAGTCAACCTAGTACTAGACTGTGACATATCCTGGTACAATGAATCTAGACACAGAGTATGTTTAAATTCATTATACTAGGATGTGTTATGTCGTAGTACGAGGTTAAGTTTTTTTAGAACGGAGGGAGTACAACGCTAGCATCGATTTATCGGGCCCAACTAGAATCAGCCGTAATCTTTCCTCCCTCGCACAGACTAGCGAAGAAACATTTTTCTAAACGGCAAAATCGACTATGCGTTAGGTTCGAGATGTTTTTACCTCACGCGACGATTTTTTTTTTTATAATTACACAGTACAACGCAGACACTCACAACGCACGCGCACTCACCCCTATGAACACACGCACGCAAACCCTACACCTATGAGCATCTTCGAAGACTGAGCCGGCAAATTCTGGAGAGATTGACGAAGTCACCACAGACGCCTCCCTCTAAGAGTGATGACAACACAACCCCAGGAACATCACCACAAGTCGACAACAACAACAACCAGGCCTGCACTCCTGCTTCCAAAAGGGCAAGGGTAGAGGAAGCACCAATGTCATAAGATCACACACATAAGGCATACAGGATTGATATTCTCTTTATCGTTTTGCCGAATTCGGCACTTTGGCATAATTTAAAAAGAAACAATAGGCATGGTACCTAGAAAAGAACCATATTTCTTCTTTAATCCTTTTTTCTTTTATGAAAAACAGTAAGAGAGATTCGATACAATTATGTTTTCTCTTTCTTTTAATACAGTCTTCTCCTGCAAAAGTGATATACAGAAAATCAGAGAAAAGTGCATCCATTTGCTTGTTCTTTGACTATATGGAAAATCAGACTCTTTTTTCAAAAAAAAAGAGGGGAAAATCAGATTTGCCTCTATGTGTGACTGTGTTCATCCCATGTATCTCCTCCATCTCATTGCCTTCTTTTGCCCTTTTACTGAGTTGACTCTTGTCAAGCTTTCCTATGCCTCCATCCATCACTACATGAAAAGGAGAGAGTCAATCTACGTATCTGGGGTGTGGCATTGCACATCAAAACAAAAGGATACTGCTTTTCTATACCTTGCCCCATGTTTAGTGCTTCTTGAGGTTTTTGTACCATGATAACTTTGCATCAATCTGCAAGCAGTGAAGAGCCCATGAAACTCTCACCTTCTGATTGCACACACTGTAGTATGTGCAGAAAGTTCCAACAGTTACAATGATAGTAGCTAGTAGCCTCGACGAATCACCTCGTATTGATAGACGCAGCCATCGATGAATCTACCTTACATGCCTCCTGCCACTGAATTTATATCGAGCACATTTCAAATTCAGTCACAGGCAGCACATGGTGAGCCCGCCTTCAGCAATGGAACAGTGAAGCACGAGTTACTGAAGATGCACATCAGGGTTAACCTTGTACTACCATTTGGTTCAGGAAATATAAATTCATCTTGTACTAGGATAGCATAGGAAGTGCTACTGCTATCTCCTGAGTCCTGTGATCATGGTCAATGCTCGAGGTCGACACAGAGTCTGCTCTGCTCACACACTGGATCTTGAGAACACGATCTTCAGTAAACAGTACTACCTCCGTCCCAAAATAAGTGCAGTTTTGCACTATTCATGTTTAACGTTTGACCGTCCGTCTTATTTGAAAATTTTTTATAATTAGTATTTTTATTGCTATTAGATGATAAAACATGAATAGTACTTTATGAGTGACTAAATGTTTTTAATTTTTTCACAAATTTTTCAAATAAGACGGACGGTCAAACGTTGAACGTGAACAGTGCAAAACTCCACTTATTTTGGGATGGAGGTAGTATTTTCTATAGGGATAAGAAAGTTGCGAAGTGATTGACTAGTGGTAGAATCTACTCACCCTGGTTTATGTTTATACTTTATAGACTTGACACGGGGGCTGTTTACGGTTAAATATTTTTACAATGGTAGGTAGTATACCATCGACAGCAAAAACCTTGATGCCTATGACTGTGATCGATGAAATGCCTGGTCCAGTCTGTCACAGGTACTCGTAACAAAGATAAAACTAACCACGAGAAGCTAATGGCTATCTAGTACTACCTCCATCCACAAATATATTACCTCCATCCACAAATATATGACGTTGGTTAGTACAATTTTGAGCTAACCAACGTCAAACAAAAAAAAATGGAGGGAGTATGTCTCTGGAAAAAGAAAACTAACCATGAGAAGATAATGCCTATCTAGTCCGACTTGGGACAATTAGTATTGCTCGGGACATATCCCAATATACTCTCCAGCTTCTAAGCTATAGTTTTTAGTTTGAACAAAGAGACAGTTCCAGATGTACAAATATAAACCACTCATTGAGAAAAAAGGATATCAAAATCTCAAGCCAATACAAGCCACATCGAGTCGTTATCTGCTCTCGAAGCTAGCCACCAACTTCATTGCCGAGGCTAGGTGGTTTTTCCACCTCATATTGTGTACTCAATGCGTCTCGGATCAATACATATAAAGAAGACGTGAGGCTAGCAATTATCTGTTCCGGATGGTTGAATTTAAAATTATAGCTTTAAATTATCAGGTCTTATCCATCACATAATTAATTCAAAAGCTAATTTTGAATTGTGCGGATTGATTATCCTTCTGCGACAAAATTATACCTTCTCACTAAAATTATGCAAGTTTTGTTTTCCCTTGTGCTACACATTTTCTTTTCTTTTTAATGAACATTTTTTTAATACAAGCCACAGTTCTCCTTTTGTGTTTGCTAAGGATATAAACAACAAGATGCATGAAATAATTGTTAAAAATCAAACCGAGCAAAACCGTACTCCCCACGTCCTACAAAATATCAACTTTGAAGGTGATATGATATATTAGTTATTTAGATTCGTTGTACTAAATTAAATATGTCATATATTCTTGTTGATTGGTTGGGACGGAGAGGATATGTACTATGGTTGTGTTTAGATAGAAAGTTTGGATCCAAACTTCAGTCCTTTTCCATCACATCAACCCGTCATACACACACAACTTTTCAGCCACATCATCTCCAATTTCAATTAAAATCCAAAATTTACGCTGAACTAAACACAGCCTATGGTGCGTACTATGGCTTGCAATTAATGTTCAGTTGTCCACTTGAGAAGAGATGATCTTTTACCATATCATATCGATCGATTAATTGCGATCGATCATGAGAGCACGAGCTAAACATGCTGGTCGGTTGTGCTGTTTGTCAACAGCTGGGATAGCTACGGCACATCTCTCCTCATCAATAAGGTTTCGGACCATTCATTTATTTAATCCTCTTCTGCCGGAACTGCCTGTACTGAAAAGATGCAGGAGTACTATGTAGTAATCTCTCTATCCCAAATTAAATTAATTTAGTATGAAATGTGATATATCCCAGTACTATAAAACTGAATAAATATCTCTATTTAGACTCTCAGTAGCAAGATATATATATTAGATCCAACTAGATTAGCTTAATTTGAAATGGAGAAAGTAGTAGTACTCCTACCGGAGATGAACTGGTGATCTTACCTGTAAAAGCCTTTTAAAAGGGTGTGTTTAGTTCACGTCAAAATTAGAAGTTTGGTTAAAATTGTAACTATGTGACGGAAAAGTTGAAAGTTTGTGTGTAGAAAAGTTTTGATGTGATGAAAAAGTTGAAAGTTTGAAGAAAAAGTTTGGAACTATACTCGGCCTAATTTGCCCTTCAGAAGGTGTAGGACACCCGGTCGGAATTCATTGCTTGAGTACCAAAACAAAGAGAAAATTTATAACTACCCGATTGGACATATGTAAGTTTTACTCACAGCTTATTTTAAATTAATACTAAGCGATTTGCATAAACATGAGAAACAATGAGTTCAAACCTAGTCTCGTGCTATTGAGATCAGGTGCAGTTACTGCGTTAAGGATTATAGTTGGTCTCATTTATCCATTTTTTAATAAAGTGTTCGTATTTAGTACTTGCTACAGAAGCATAATAAATTTCAACGTTTTGAACGACAGTACGGTCTCCAAAACATATTATAATACAACATAAAAATAAATATTTAGTTTTATTAATTAAAGAACTATTTTTTCACTTATTTTCACATATCAACCAATTATAACCCTTTACCATTTCACTTACCTATTTTTCTTAATCTTATTGCATACTACCTATTAGGTTGTTTTTGGGACGGATGGAGTACTTTTAAAGGTTGCTAGTATATTTTAAAACTGATGGGTAATTAATTGTTTGACCTCAAACATGTTCAAAACTTCAAGATTTATGGAAAATGGGAGTGTGGAGTCTGTGGGTGTGTTGGGGGTTCTTTTCCTAACTAAGAGTGTTAAAACGATCCTAACCCTTGAAGTCAGATTAAACAACGATAAGTAGTGTGACTGTAGACTGATTAAGCTGCAGTCACACTATCACTGTCTCATGCACAATGGAATTAGCTTTCTATAGCTCGGATGACTCACGGCCATGGCCAACTGCACTAATAAGCAGTCGATCGAGTAGGCCCGAGCATATTATCTGGTCCATACCGCTACTTCTTGCAATACCATTTTTTCGATTACACGCAGGTTTCATATGCACGCCTCACACGCCGTGAATGCACTTCTCTAATAATACATACTTAAAGAGACGAAAACCAACGATGAATAACTAACATGAATAAAAACCTATTAAAAACATATCCTTGTATATATAATATTTGTAGGCATTTGGATTTAAATCCTGTTATATGGAACTTACACCAAACATAAGCGAAGCTATACAAGAACCAGTTTCTCATATCCGTCCCGTCCCCATCTCCATTACACCAAACATATTTCTCAGACCATGCACCTACTGTACCTCTACTACATCAAACATGGCCGCCCATGCTGATGGATAGACGACCTCCATCTTCACCGCTGCATCATACTAGTTATATCCCCCCACTAGCGACGGAGAAGGCTGACACGTGAGTTCAGGTGGCAAATGAGAAGTAATTTGGTAAAGTGATACTCCCTCCGTTTCGAAATGTTTGACACCGTTAACTTTTTAGCACATGTTTGACCGTTCGTTTTATTCAAAAACTTTTGTGATATATGTAAAATTATATGCCTATATAAAAATATATTTAACAATGAATTAAATGATAGAAAAAGAATTAATAATTACTTAAATTTTTTGAATAAGACGAATAGCCAAACATGTGCTAAAAAGTCAACGGCGTCAAACATTTCGAAACGGAGGGAGTATTTGAGAACTGACATTTTGAGAAGAAGGGTAATTAGTAAATTCTCCATAAACCAAAATGAAAAGTTGACTTTTTTAAGAGAGCAGGTATGAATCAATGCATGCATGCACGCCATGTGGTACACGGTTTGTTTACCAAATCACGCACCCATGCATGTTCAGTCAAATGTCGTCGTTACGTCCCTCTCTGCCTGCACTGCACCCCGGCCGGGTAAAGAGGAAACCCCAAACACATTTCACACGAGAAAAAAAGATGCCCTGTGTCACCGACGGGAGAAAAGTCTTCCACCTCCCTTACCTTTTTTCCATCCTGCCCCCTCCAAGACGCGAATATATCATCATACATGTGATATATAATAATTACAAGGAAGCAGGAGGGCTTCTTCGAAATTACGACCGGCTACTGCTGGTAGACACGCGTACAGGTGGTCCCGCAGAGGAGGATGCGGTGGGCCCCACGTGAAAACGTACTCCAGCGAAGCGTAGGTGGGCGCGGTCATCACGCGGGGAGGAGAAAAATATGCACGTGCGCGTAATGGCGGAAGCTTCCTGGTTAGGGTGGGTCATCGCCTCTCCCACTTTCATGTGGGTCCCACCTTGTCAGTTGTCACCTGCTGTCTCTCTCTTCTTGTGTGGCTGAAATTTTACAAGGGTCCGGTGGTATTCTGCAAAATCTGTTGAGTGGTGGTTAACTGGTGATTTGTTGGACTTGAGGTTATGCCTGTGTTTCATCAACTGAGTCCACAATTATGGCTGTGTTTAGTTCAACACAAAGTTTAGATTTTGGTTGAAATTGGAGATGATGTGACTGAAAAATTGTATGTGTATGACATGTTGATGTGATGAAAAAGGACTGAAGTTTGGATCCAAACTTTAGATCTAAACACAGCCTATTGATAGCCACTTAGCCACTAGTAGTTTCGTTTTTGATTTTTTAACAAACCTTTTTTTAACATTGATCAAATTTATAAAAAAAATATAACAATATTTTCAACATAGAAAAAAACTATTAAAATATATTCGATGTTAGATTTATTAAAACTAATTTGATGTTATAAATATTACTAATTTTATATAAGTTTAATTAAACTTTTAAAAAAATAAAATGACTTATAATATAAAATGGAGGCAGTACTAAGTATTGGTCATGACAGCT
This sequence comes from Oryza longistaminata, assembly GCA_009805545.1. Lineage (NCBI taxonomy): Eukaryota > Viridiplantae > Streptophyta > Magnoliopsida > Poales > Poaceae > Oryza > Oryza longistaminata. Next base: position 29,621,927 of record CM020181.1, read on the forward strand.
ATCAGTCTCTCTTCAGCTATCATGAATGATAAAATCGTATACGTGTGGTATTCATATAATGGAGTACTGGTATTTAATTAATCCATTCCCATTATCTTAGAAAAAGTTAACATTGTTCTTTAAGATTGCGAGAAAAAGTCTGAAGATTATGTATTCGTAGATATGACAAAAAACTTTGCTTAATCATGGTGAACTCTAGGTTTTTCCTAATAAAGTAGTAAGTTCACACTAGTAGTACTAAAACTAATTAATTGGTTACCCATTCACAACACTTGAAAGAAAGCTCTCAATTGATTTGACTTTTCCACTCACATATGTGATTGTGTGACATTTTTAAAACAAAAAAAAACCAATCAGTTAGTATGATTGTATACCTAAACTAATTAAAAATCACATTGTGTTCATTTGCCCTCCACAAGCAACAAAAAGCTAGCTAGCTAATAGCTGCTCCTAAATCCTGATTATTCTATCTGGCGCCTAAAGGTAGACAAGCCATGCGGATCTCGATCGATATATACTCCTTGCGCTTTAAAATGCAGCTGTCAGCACATAACGTTCGATTATTCGATTTATTTAAATATTTAGCATAAATATATGCAAGTATAAGTTAAGAATATAATTTATTTTATGATAAAATAAGTTATAATAAAATATTAAGAGCAAGTTTAACAATATAGCCTACTAGCTTCAAATCATATATAGTCAATTTATTAACCAACTAATACAATAATTACCTATAAACATATAATATACTATTAATATATGGTCATGTCTATCATACATACATTGTATCTTGGAGTCCATGTTGCTGCTGGCTCCAAATTTGTAGCTATCTACTCTTATCTTTTATCTTCTCGAAATGTGTTTAGGGCCCCTTTGATTTGGAGGAAAATCATAGAAATTTTGGAGGATTTTAATCCTATTGACAAATTTACTATGAAGCCCTTTAAAACAAACGATTGAATCCTATCCAATCCTTTGAAATTCCTATGGAATGAACAATCCTATAGAGATTTTGGAGGAAATTTAGCAAGAGCTTCAATCTCTTTGCAACTTTTCTTTGAGTTTATCTCTCTCATCCAATTCATGCGTTCAATCAAACGACCATTTTTGTATTTTTACTGTGTTCTACAATCATATGTTTTACACTTATATTCCTATCAAAATCCTATGTTTTTTCTATTCCTACGTTTTCTCGATTATGCAATTCAAAGGGATCCTTATAGTTGGCTTATAATCTGCTTTTATATCCGCTCTTAGAGGAAGGGAGAGTATTAGGCGTGTACAAACAATGTGCACAGCAGCATAGGTGGCCATGGCCTGGACAACCTAAAAGGCACCAAACACTGGCATTTTTTATGAAGGATCAAGTGGCTATAGCTAGCTAATAGCTGCGTGCTTTAACCAAATAATTTTTTTTATGAACGGCAATGGGGCTAATGATTTCCAATGGCGCCCCTAAGAGCAGGTACAATAGCAGGCTATAAGCCAGCTGCAAACATATTTTAAGTAGATAAGTGAGGAGAGAGAAGGGCAGCGGACTACAAATTTGTAGCCAGCTGCAGCACGGACTCCAAGACACAGTGTGTGTATGACAGGTGGGACCAGGTATTAATAGTGTAGTATGTAACTATTGTATAAATAAGCTATTAGATTGGCTATAAATGAATTGGAACTAGTAGTTGTCTATACTATTGAACTTGCTCTAACCACTTCGAGGAATCTTTTGACCTTAGCCAGGTCTAGCGCCGATTGCCAAAGTGGTACACTACTTGTTCGAAAAAAAAAATGCTTTAGTACATCCAAGTGAACAGTTTATTGTCGTGAGGTAGTACATGGAAATTTTAAAATAGTGTAAACAAAGAGTTCACGTGGAAATTAAGCCCTTAAATTCCACCGTAAAATATGCAAGGTGACAAGAGTGCATAATGTACACAGTACCTTCTAGATATAGGCCCTGTATAGATGGGGTTAAAACTTTTAAGTCCCTATCACATTGGATGTTTAGAAATTAATTATAAATATTAAACGTAGACTATTAATAAAACCCATCCATAATCTTGGACTAATTCGCGAGACGAATCTATTGAGCCTAATTAATCCATGATTAGCCTATGTGATGCTACAGTAAACATTCTCTAATTATGGATTAATTAGGCTTAAAAAAATTGTCTCGTGAATTAGCTTTCATTTATGTAATTAGTTTTATAAGTAGTCTATATTTAATACTCTAAATTAGTGTCTAAACACAGAGACTAAAGTTAAGTCCCTGAATCCAAACGCCACCTAAGCCATCGTTGTCACTATTGCCGTTGTTACCGTCGTGTTGTCCTTTAGGATAGCTGCGCATTGCAGAACCCAACGTGACTTATGTTATGAACATATTCTTCAAGCCAAGCGTTGGAGCCGCTGTAGGTTGTCTCTGTAGAGCCACCTGCTGTTTTCCATACCTCTACTTAAGTAGGGGGAGAGTGAGAGGCAAAGAAATAGATCGAGAGAGAGAAAGAGGAGAAAAGACAAAGAGATTTAGAGAGAAAACTTTCATATATTTTTCCCTTGCTAGGTTCGGCTAGGCTAGGCTTTGTGTCGGTGCATTTGAAAAAATAGGGCGACATAGTGTTGGTTTTTAACACGGACCGTGACCTATCACATTAGTAACAGATTTTTTTTCTATAAACTGGCACTTATATAATCTTATTAATGTCATTTTTTTTTACCATCCAATGCACGCTCGTGTCCTAGGGATGGACACCTCGTGACTTTTGTCCAGTCGGCATTGATTATTGTTGTTGCTTCATTATTTTCCAACATTTCGATCCAAGTGGATACAATAATCGTGCTTGCTATATCCGAGGACCGTACGTGACCACCAATCATCCACTGGGGCAAAACGTGCAGATTTATATAGACGACAAATACTACGCTTCATTGTGATAAGATATTATTGCTCCTGCAACAATCTAACGTGATCCAAAGAATCAACTAAATCATATTATATTATACATACTAAGTACGCTACGTTGTGATAAGATATTTCTCTGCAACAGAAGCCATCGAACGTGATCCGAAGAAACAACTAGATAATTAATTGTATCAAGGATGCACTCCATCCGTAGAAAAAATATATATTTCTCGAGTATCGTCAATTTATCCTAAAATGTAGTAACTGGTTCTCCCCCTACCTCCAAATCTCAATCAGCCATAAACATCTACTATTTAATTTCTTCACATAGTTTATCTTCTGAACCAATCACAAATTTTCACGATTCAATTAAAACTGCTTATTTAATTATCCTAAAAACCTATAGAAATTCTTATATTTTAGGGAGGGCTTGGACTTCTGATCTTTGTTCTCCTAACGTTATTGGCAAGGTCTCCAGATTTTTGATTTGCATGTTGAAGATCTGAGTAGAAATTTGGTTTGCATGTTGAAGATATGAGTAGAAAAGTTCTTATAATTTTGTTGAAAGTACTTGATTTTGAAATCTGAATTGTAATGTTTTTACTTAAATATTTGATGTTTTGAGTACTAGAAACTATACAAAAATTTGAGTTGATAGGTTAAAGTTACATGTAGAATGTATTGAAATTGTAAGTTATAAAATTTTGGAAATTGAAAATGTCAATATTTTCAACATAGTTTTTAAAAATTTCATATGAAACTCAGATTTTTGAAGATAAATATGTATTGTTATTCGAGTAAGAGTTTAAAAGATGTTGAATTAAAAGTGTGAGTAAGCAAGCTTTGAAAATGAATTTCCTTGGGAATTCTAAGCGCGCAGCGAGCACTCATGAAAAGGGGAAGGCGATCAAATGAAAAAAAAAGGATGAGGTCATTCGCAAGCAACTACTACTCATCCTAATCATACGCATATCATTTCTTCATATATAATTGGTGCGCAATAAAGGTCATTTTTGTGCTATAAAGCTCAAATTCTGTGAAGCCAGGTCATCCACGAAATACATCTCAGCAATAGACTAGATTAATAGTAAACCACCTCAATAGTATGTCTACATGGGTATCTATAGCTCTCTCATGCATTGCCTTGTTTTTCTCTATAGACTATCTCTAGGTTAGTAGATAGCTTCGCTCTCTCTTCATTTAATATCTTCCAAGTAGGAAAATATGCTGATATAAATATCTTGTAGAGAGCCTATAGATAATTATTGCGGATGCCCTTAGTAGCCTATAAGCAACCTAGTCAAGTATAAGTAGCTCACAACAACAGCAACCACTAACTAGTTTATTTTATAGCGAAGAAGACCTTCCCGAACGAGGGCCGTCCAGTCCCTGGCCGTTCCTTTAGTCGGGTGGGCTCACTTTTTTGCTCGGGATGGATTTTGGAGTCTTTGTGCGAGCCGTATGCGGTGAGAGTCGCACGTACGCCTTGGAAGAAGTAGCTCCGTCCCAGTCTTTGTCGGAACTTGAATCGAGGGATCAGCGAAAGCGAACCCTTCAGTACATCGCATTCAGAATATTATATCTGTACTTCCATCTCAACAAATTCTTTTTTTTCGAGCGCCCTCGATCAGTGCAATGGGATGAGATTAGGCACATTTTGTCAACATTTTTAACCCGGTCCCTTGTGCTCGAATGCCTAACAAAAATTAAAACCTACTACCTCTGTCCCAAAATAAGCGCAGCCATAAGTTTCCGTGTCTAATTTTGACCATTCGTTTTGTTTAATTTTTTTTTGAAAAATCTAAAACACATAAATCGCACATAAAGCACTATTCATATTTTATAATCTAATAGCAATAAAAATACTAATCATAAAACAATTTTTAATAAGACGGACGGTCAAAATTGGACACGAAACCTCATGGCTGCGTTTATTTTGGGACAGAGAGAGTAGCGGCTAAACATGGGTATCTTTTCAATTCGTAAAATAGCTGAGCTTCTTCATGTAAAAATCATACATAATTTCTACATATACTAAACTAGTCCACCACTTCCGCGGCCTCCTCTAAGATACAACAGTCTTACCAGGTTTGCCTAAATTCTCCTAAAATTTCTCCAGAATTTTATTGTTCCAAGGACCCCTTCTAACACAGCTGAGTTAATTGCTCATTGGTCATCTTCCGAGTAGTAGGGCCTGTTTAGGGAGCTTTAGATTCTGAGAAGCAGCTGTTTGGCAGCCAGCTTCTGAGAATCTGGAAAAGCTCTAAAACCCAGCTTCTCCAGCTTCTGGCTTTTTAGTTTATTTTTCAGAATCTGTAACTACATATTCTCAGAAGCTGTGAACTGTTTGGGGCAGCTTCTAACAGAAACAACTTTTGGGAAAAAGCTGCATCTGGGACAAACTCCCTCAAAAAGGGCCGTAGCGTTGCTCAGAACGCTGGGCAAACGACACCATCAGTGAGAATTAATCACCAATAATCCTACATTAACAACTAATCATGCGTCGAGACGGTGGTTGCTCAACGGAAGATTGTTTGCCTCTGTTTTTTTAATCAAAAGCTTGGTTAATTTAATCAGCGGTAGTACCTCATTTTAATTTTGGGTACTGTCTCCGCAAAGACTCGGGTGACAGTGAACGACACCGAGGTCACTGTCGCCTACAGTTCTGCTACACACTTTATTCTATGCATCGTAATGCCCGCCCGTGATCAACCGGAGCATGTACACACACGTGCTAATTCCACACAAATTTATATTAGTAGTAACAGTTTTATGGTAACACTGTTGAGACAGTAAATACTTTGTCGATACTAGCAGCTTGACCTGACGAAAATTTCGAGTCAAGATTAGAGAAGTCTCGTCACATCGACAGTAGTGGAGTCTGTGGAGTGTAGGTCCAATCGACGGAGTTGTCTTAGGCTGTGTTTAGATCCAAAATTTGGATCCAAACTTCAGTCCTTTTTCATCATATCAACCTGTCATACACACATAACTTTTCAGTCACATCATCTTCAATTTCAACCAAAATCCAAACTTCCCCTTCAACTAAACACAGCCTTAGAAAAGTTATACGTGGTACTTAACAAATTTTTTGACATAGAAACATTGTATTTAACAAATTAACTTTTTAAATTGAATTTGAACCTATAATCTTTTCATGTATAAACTTTTGATAGATTTTTTTTTCAAACGAGCTGGTAAGTTTCATGAAATATAGGGCCCGTTAAGTAGATCAGCAACCGTGGCATGCGGCTAGGATGCGTGCATGTGCTACTGTTGGTTTTGGCTGCGGCACAGTCGTGAAATGAACTGTCGAACAGGACCAAAGCATGAAAAAATTACAAGAATATAACCTTAAAAGATTACATAATCAGAAAAAGGAAAACAAAACATCACCACTATGCACACTTTACTGAGGAAGGACTAGCATCGAACCTGCTGCTATTAAGCTTTGACCGGTCATCGCTAAACCATCAATAAGCTTTAATTGTACTCTCTCCATCCTTAAAAAACGACATAGGATGCAGCACATTCTAGCACAACAAATCTAGACATATATACATACAGATTTATTGCACTATTTTTTTTTGCGGAAAACATATTTATTGCACTATGATATATCACATCTAGGAATAGATTGATTTTTTAAGGAACGGATGGAGTATCTGCAAAGTGGGGACTCCAAACAACCGAGGAAGATGTTTTTGGACGAGTATGTCGCGTGAGTTCGTGGCGCACAAATAGTTCGCGGATTTGCCATTTCGCTAGCAGGCTGCTCCACTAGCTGGCTCGAATAAACGGAGAAGCGATACGCGTATATACATACTTGTGGGCGTAACGTAACCGACGGAATCCAATAATACGCACTTAGTATAATTTTGGGACAGCAACGTGGTCTACATATTTGGGGCAAGCAAACCGCCACCTTTTCTTCCCCAACCCTTTGCCCTTTTCAGGGTGACGTGGCATCCTTCCTCTCTTCAACCCCTTCTTCACGGGGCCCCACGTCGTTGCTTGTGGAGCTCGTCAACGTATATACGCACGTCCCGTGCCTTGTCGCCCATGACTTGTCAGTCCAAAAACGAGACAGAGTCACGGTTGAAATCTTGCTTCAACTGCACTAAATTTCGTCCAATTTGGACCAAGCAGGACACGATCTTTGGCTGTGCTATGTGATGCTACAGTAAACATTCTCTAATTATGGATTAATTAGGCTTAAAAAAATTGTCTCGTGAATTAGCTTTCATTTATGTAATTAGTTTTATAAGTAGTCTATATTTAATACTATAAATTAGTGTCTAAATATAGGGACTAAAGTTAAGTCCCTAGATCTAAACACCACCGTAGTCTTTCTTATTTTTACTTGAGTTACACGCACTCAATTATTAAAAAGCTGTAGCTAGGAGCCTAGGAGAGATGGCTATATATCTACCCTACTAAACTCACATGATGACTATGTGTTTTTGTTAATTAATACTCCATCCGTTCTGAAATATAAGCATTTTTAATATAGTGACAAGTTAAATATTTTAAACTTTGATTATTAATAAAAAAATAAAAAAAATCAATCTTGTAAAATTGATATTACTATATTTATCATTAAACAAAATATCATAATAATATGTATTCCTCCGTTTCACAATATAAGTCATTCTATCATTTTCTACATTCACATTAATATATCTATCTAGATTCATTAACATCAATATGAATATGGGAAATGCTAGAATGACTTACATTGTGAAACGAAAGGAGTAACTTTTTTATTTAAAATATCTTACTTTTATAGATATTGTTAGTCAAAGAAGCATCTCGGAGACTGTATCAGAGTCAAAAATGCTTACTCCCTCCGTTTTTTAATAAATGACGCCGTGGACTTTTTCTCACATGTTTGACCATTCGTCTTATTCAAAAAATTTACGTAATTATAATTTATTTTATTATGAGCTGTTTTATCACTTATAGTACTTTAAGTGTGATTTATATCTTATACATTTGCATAAAAATTTTTAATAAGACGAATGGTCAAACATGTGAGAAAAAGTCAACGGCGTCATCTATTAAAAAACGGAGGTAGTATATTTTAAGTCGGAGGGAGTATTGAACTAATGGGATACAGTGAAATGTTCAACCGGGATATTGCAGAGTGTAACCTTTGCTTATAGGTCACTTTCCACTTTTATCTTTTGTCACTGCCGAATACCCCATTGTCGTTTCTTTTTTTGTACGAAAATGCCCAATGTCCACTAATCACGTAAAAAAAAACAACTGTACCTAAAAAACCACCAAAAAAAGGTGTTCCCACGCGAAAATCGACGAGCCAGAAAATTCGGATAGAAAAAACCGAAGCGTGTGTAGGAGTAAATCAATTCATCTGTCTTCCTCCAAACCTAGTTACATCGCACAAACATGCTTTAAACTCATAGGGTAATCAACATGATTCACTTTGTTTTGTGAAAAGGCGTCATGGTTATGACTGTGATTAGACTGAGAAATGGGTGCTTAATAGTACATCAAAGTGCCCTTGCGTAAAGGAACAGATCAAAGGCCCTACAGAATTATTTCCCATACCTTAAAGGCTGAGGCGTCACAAAAACCCACTCAAGAGACAGTGAGACCAAACAATATACTACCTCCGTTTTTTAAATAGATGACGCCGTTAACTTTTTCTCACATGTTTGATCATTCGTCTTATTCAAAAAATTTATGCAAATATATAAGATATAAATCACACTTAAAGTACTAGGAGTGATAAAACAACTCGTAACAAAATAAATTATAATTATGTAAATTTTTTGAATAAGATGAATGGTCAAACATGTGAGAAAAAGTCAACAGCGTCATCTATTAAAAAACGGAGGGAGTATTAGTTTATGACAAGCTGGGAGTAAGTGGTAATTAGGGTCAGCTCTTGATTTTAATTGTAATAATTCGTACAGTATTAACATCAAGGTTTGTCCCTTTCTCTGTTCCAATTACAGACATCGTGACGCGCAGTGAGATTGTTTAGTCTCTGGAATGGAGAGTTTGGTTGCATGGATGTACGTCCGGTCATAAAATGAGCGCAAATTGGGCTCGTTTTTTAAAAACCAACGTGTTGTAATTTCAACACCATTATCAGGACGGCGCCCCTGTTTCTGCAATTAAAGCACCCGCAATGGTAAAGTAAGGTGCTCTCTATAAAACATGTACATCTCAGCAATAGACTAGATTAATAGTAAACCACCTCAATAGTATGTCTACATGGGTATCTATAGCTCTCTCATGCATTGCCTCGTTTTTCTCTATAGACTATCTCTAGGTTAGTAGATAGCTTCGCTCTCTCTTCATTTAATATCTTCCAAGTAGGAAAATATGCTGATATAAATATCTTGTAGAGAGCCTATAGATAATTATTGCGGATGCCCTTAGTAGCCTATAAGCAACCTAGTCAAGTATAAGTAGCTCACAACAACAGCAACCACTAACTAGTTTATTTGTAGATTAGGCACATTTTGTCAACATTTTTAACCCGGTCCCTTGTGCTCGAATGCCTAACAAAAATTAAAACCTACTACCTCTGTCCCAAAATAAGCGCAGCCATAAGTTTCCGTGTCTAATTTTGACCATTCGTTTTATTTAATTTTTTTTGAAAAATCTAAAACACATAAATCGCACATAAAGCACTGTTCATATTTTATAATCTAATAGCAATAAAAATACTAATCATAAAACAATTTTTCATAAGACGGACGGTCAAAGTTGGACACGAAAACTCATGGCTGCGTTTATTTTAGGACAGAGAGAGTAGCGGCTAAACATGGGTATCTTTTCAATTCGTAAAATAGCTGAGCTTCTTCATGTAAAAATCATACATAATTTCTACATATACTAAACTAGTCCACCACTTCCGCGGCCTCCTCTAAGATACAACAGTCTTACCAGGTTTGCCTAAATTCTCCTAAAATTTCTCCAGAATTTTATTGTTCCAAGGACCCCTTCTAACACAGCTGAGTTAATTGCTCATTGGTCATCTTCCGAGTAGTAGGGCCTGTTTGGGGAGCTTTAGATTCTGAGAAGCAGCTATTTGGCAGCCAGCTTCTGAGAATCTGGAAAAGCTCTGAAACCCAGCTTCTCCAGCTTCTAGCAGAAACAACTTTTGGGAAAAGCTGCATCTGGGACAAACTCCCTCAAACAGGGCCGTAGCGTTGCTCAGAACGCTGGGCAAACGGCACCATCAGTGAGAATTAATCACCAATAATCCTACATTAACAACTAATCATGCATCGAGACGGTGGTTGCTCAACGGAAGATTGTTTGCCTCTGGTTTTTTAATCAAAAGCTTGGTTAATTTAATCAGCGGTAGTACCTCATTTTAATTTTGGGTACTGTCTCCGCAAAGACTCGGGTGACAGTGAACGACACCGAGGTCACTGTCGCCTACAGTTCTGCTACACACTTTATTCTATGCATCGTAATGCCCGCCCGTGATCAACCGGAGCATGTACACACACGTGCTAATTCCACACAAATTTATATTAGTACTAACAGTTTTATGGTAACAGTGTTGAGACAGTAATAACTTTGTCGATACTAGCAGCTTGACCTGACGAAAATTTCGAGTCAAGATTAGAGAAGTCTCGTCACATCGACAGTAGTGGAGTCTGTGGAGTGTAGGTCCAATCGACGGAGTTGTCTTAGGCTGTGTTTAGATCCAAAATTTGGATCCAAACTTCAGTCCTTTTTCATCATATCAACCTGTCATACACACATAACTTTTCAGTCACATCATCTTCAATTTCAACCAAAATCCAAACTTCCCCTTCAACTAAACACAGCCTTAGAAAAGTTATACGTGGTACTTAACAATTTTTTTGACATAGAAACATTGTATTTAACAAATTAACTATTTAAATTGAATTTGAACCTATAATCTTTTCATGTACTTCATATGTTTCACAATGTAAGTTATTCTAGCATTTTCCACATTCATATTGATGTTACTAGATTCATTAACATCAATATAAATATGAGAAGTGTTAGAATGACTTACATTGTAAAACGGAGGGAGTATAAACTTTGATAGATTTTTTTTTAAAACGAGCTGGTACTTAGAAAGTCTGAAGTTTCATGAAATATAGGGCCCGTTAAGTAGATCAGCAACTGCGGCATGCGGCTAGGATGCGTGCATGTGCTACTGTTGGTTTGGCTGCGACACAGTCGTGAAATCAACTGTCGAACAGGCCCAAAGCATGAAAAATTACAAGAATATAACCTTAAAAGATTACATAATCAGAAAAAGGAAAACAAAAACATCACCCTATGCACACTTTACTGAGGAGGACTAGCATCGAACCTGCTGCTATTAAGCTTTGACGCGGTCATCGCTATACCAACAATAAGCTTAATTATACTCACTCCGTCCTTTTAAAAAAATGAACATGGGATGCGACACATTGTAGTATAACACGTGTCTATGTAGACATAGATATGTGCAGATTTATTGCACTATGCTATATCGTATTTACTAACAGATTGATTTTCTAAGGAACGGATGGAGTATCTCCAAAGTCGACTCCAACAACCGAGGAAGATGTTTGGACGAGTATGTCGCGGTGAGTTCGTGGCGCACAATTGTTCGCGGATTTGCCATTTCGCTAGCAGGCTGCTCCACTAGCTGGCTCGAATAAACGGAGAAGCGATACGCGTATATACATACTTGTGGGCGTAACGTAACCGACGGAATCCAATAATACGCACTTAGTAAGTAGTATAATTTTGGGACAGCAACGGTGGTCTACATATTTGGGGGCAAGCAAACCGCCACCTTTTCTTCCCAGCCCTTGCCCTTTTCAGGGTGACGTGGCATCCTTCCTCTCTTCAACCCTTTCTTCACGGGGCCCACGTCGTTGCTTGTGGAGCTCGTCAACGTATATACGCACGTCCCGTGCCTTGTCGCCCATGACTTGTCAGTCAAAAACGAGAGAGTCACGGTTGAAATCTGCTTCAACTGCACTAATTTCGTCCAATTTGGACCAAGCGGACACGATCTTTGGCTGTGTTCAGTTCATGTGCCAAATTTTTTTTAATTATATGGACACATATTTGAAGTATTAAACGTAGACTAATAACAACACAAATTACAGATTCTATCTTAAACTACGAGATGAATCTTTAAGCCTAATTAATCCGTCATTAGTAAATGTTTAATATAGCATCACATTGTCAAATCATGGCGTAATTAGGCTTAAAAGATTCGTCTCGCGATTTACATGCAACTATGTGATCAGTTTTTTTTTCTACATTTAATGCTCTATGCGTGTGTCCAAATATTTGATGTGATGGAAAAAGTTAAAGTTAAAAAAAAATTTTAACTCTAAACACGGCCTTTGATCAAATCGATAAATTTTTGTACTAGGACTAATCGGTGTAATTGATTACTAGTAGTAGTAGACTACCGTGGCAGGTCGAATAATGGGGGGTACAGTTGGCGAGATTATGGCATAGGACTAAAACTTTTAATTCCCTGTCACATCGGATGTTTGAATATTAATTATAAATATTAAACGTAGACTATTAATAAAACCATCCATAATCTTGGACTATTCGCGAGACGAATCTATTGAGCCTAACTAATCCATGATTAGCCTATGTGATGCTACAGTAAATATTCTCTAATTATGAATTAATTAGGCTTAAAAAATTTGTCTGGTGAATTAGCTTTCATTTATGTAATTAGTTTTGTAAGTAGTCTATATTTAATACTCTAAATAAGTGTCTAAAGACAGGGTGACTAAAGTTAAGTCCTGATCCAAACACCACCTATGAAATTGGATAAAGCCAATTAATACGTAAAGAGATGATGATGGGGCTCAATTTGCGGTCGAGATTTACAAATATTTAAATCCGTCACAATATTCACATGCGCCGTTTGCTGTACACATACTACTACCACTAGTACCCTTTCTTCCCCAAACCCCCTCCCGATTTCTCGTTTTTGCTCTCCGATTTCTCGCGAGAAGCCGAAGAGGAGGAGAGAGAGAGAGAGAGAGAGAGAGGAGAGGAGGAGTTGGTTGAGATGGATCTGTTGGAGAAGAAGAACATTAAGAAGGGGGGAGAAGTGGAGGAGGAGGTGGCACGCAAGGGAGAGGAGAGGAAGGAGGAAGAGGTGGTGGTGGAGGAGAAGAGCCATCAGCAGCAGCAGCAAGGGGAGGAGGAGCTCGTCGGCCTCTCGCTCGCCGGCGGCAGGTAGTTTTCCGGCTCCGCCTTCTCCTCTCGCAAGTCGAGTCCTATTCAGCTTTGGGTTGATCGATTGGGTCGCGGGAGAGAGAGTATTTGGTTGGTTGTTCGGGAAATGCATCTCGCGCGGGATTCTAGCCGCTTTTCAGTTCATAGTATCGCCCCTTCTCCGAAAACTCGCCGCCGGGGAGCCGCTTCCTGCTGGGAGCCGAGCGGCGCCGCAGCCGCCTCCGAAGTGGTTTACCGGAGGGGATGGATTTTCTCCGGTACTGGACTCCTGGTGTTTGAATTTTTGGGTGGAACCGGAGACTTTTTTTTTGGTCGGCTGAAATTCCTCGGACCGACCAAAAAAATCTCGAATCCACTCGGAGTTTCCTCCGTTCCAGATGGAGCTCTTGCGTTGAAAATTTTCCTAAAAATAGAGTCAAAATTTTTCGGCTTCGACTTCGACTTGAGTCCACCCTACACCGGTTGCAACTTTCCCATTTTTATGAGTTGGTATTATCACGGAAGAGCCCTTTGCCTTTGCTGCAGTGGATCAAATTGGTGGGGGTTCTTGCCTAGGTCATGTGAAGATTCTTCTGATTAGTGGTAGTCTCATGCTTCTCCTCGTCCTGCAATCCAAATCACCTTTATTCCTTTTCCCGCTCTCTTGCGCTTGGCGTCGGCTGTTCTTAACTTTGAACAAATTAGGGTGTCTTGCGCTTGGCGTCAGCTATTCTTAACTCTGAACAAATTAGGGTGTCATTCTAGTTGCACGTGTTCTTATCCAGATGTTGGGAGTGCGGTGAACTGCTGATATTCTACTAAACCGACATCAATTTTTGCCGGAATGACCGAAGGAGGTCATTCAATGTAATTAAGATAGGAAGTAAACCGATATCAATTACTATATGGATGTTCAATCTGGTTCACGTCACTAGGTAAATGATTTCCCACCTTAGACGGTTAGACCAAACTTAACGGATAGGAAAGAACTTTTGGCAAGTGGCAGATCCAGGTAGTTTTTTTTCTTCCCTTTTTCTGTAATTGGCAGTTACTTGTTCTCCAAATACTTGGAACTGTTGTGAAAAGTTTCCAATTGAGCTGTGGAATCAGGACCAATGGGGAACTCTTCCAAGTTACTTGCATTTCTTCTTTAAAATCTATAATATATACATAATGGGTTTTCCCCTTTTGAAATAATAAGCAAGAAACACACATAGATCTGGTGAAACTTGAGTTAGCGTGCAGTTTTTAACACCTCCATATACCAAGGGGATTCAATGGTAAAGGCCTCTATCCCCTTGTCTTTACTTCAAGACTAAATCTGTAGCTGGGGACCAAGTACCATAGTTTCTGGCCACCATTTTACGACATTAGTTATCCCCTGACATGTTAAGCCCTCTTTGCCTTTTTTCCCCCTATTTGAAATGTGCAGTTTGCTGGTCCAGATATTGGTTTTGGTCATTTTTGCAGTTTAGTTTTAAGAACCTTATCTATGCTGAAGCATTAGTTTGTTTACCCCGGAATGTTTTCCTTTATGACTCAGCATCCATTGATTTACCTTTGCAACTCTTATATAATCCACTAGGCTGCTGTGAAAACAATAGATGCAGGTGTTTGTTTTGAAGTAACTAAGGTGAAAGTAAAAATACCTGGTAATGGCTAATATGAATCGTGGCTATTATTAAATGTTTCAGCATTTTCTGAATAGGTAAACCACATATATGCAACTATGTAAGATGTTTTTAAATCTAGATGTTCTATTGAGTTTGTAACCTGGTCTTTTAGACAAGATTATGCTGAGACTTTGAAGAAAAAAATTTCAGTGCATTCCGTCCATCTTGGACAACCTTTGGACAGATTATTAACTCTGAATGAGTCCCATCATGCTGCACATGTTGGATATTTCAGAGTGGACCATAAAGTTGCAGGCCTAGTTTGCTATTTTTAGATTTTAGATCTTGTGAGTTTTAATCTTGATTATGCTATTAGACTCAGAATATGTGTACCAAAAACATTGATAATGGTATCTATCCTGACTTGGGTATAACTTGGGTACAATTGTTTACTGGCAGCTGTGGGGAGGGCTATGTTGGCGTAGCTTACTGACCAAGAGATAATCCTCTCATCAAGGTAGAATATAGAGAGTAGAATAATTATTTTATGAAGGAAACGGGCCTTTATCTGGCTGCAACGGCCTTATCTGGCTGCAGACAAGGTGAATAGTAAAGCTTATTAAACCTCTAAAAAAGGCTCCCCGCAAAAAAAAAAAAAAACCTCTAAAAAGGCTGGAATACGGCTACGGTGTAATTGAACATTATACATCAGTTAGCTAGGTTGGCCCTCCAATTTTTATGGCACTTTACCCTTGGATGCCCATCTTATGTATTGCCATGTACTCAGGTATGCAATTAGTCAAAGTGGCCCAATTATGCAATATCTGTGTAACTATGCAATCTGTTATTACCTTCTTGCACATTTACTATTTCGCTTTGTCATAATCAGGCCCAAAGTATTTCCAATGTCGAGCCTCCACCTAATCCTTCGCAACTTACAATTTTCTATGGTGGATCAGATGTGTTTATGACTCAGTGCCGCCAGAGAAGGTCATATTCACCCCCACTTATATTCGTTATATCCTCCGACTAACTGTTGAAAGTTTATGCTAATTCGTTATCTGCAACATTGGCATCAACAGGCTCAAGCAATCATGCTTATTGCCGCAGCAGCTGCTGCAGCGGCGTCTGCCACCAAAAGCAATGCTGCCGGTTGCTGTTAAGCCCTTGTGATGCCTGCAGCCAATGCTACCCAAGCAGCAGTCTCTCCTGTGCTCACAAGATCGCTCTCATTGCAGAGCACTTCTGTAGCAACTGGACAACCTCAAGTTGTCGCTGACCCTAGCTCAATTTGCAAGCTCCAGGCTGGTAAGACTACAAGATCTTTTTGTGAATCTAAAATGGGGCTGTTTTAATCTAATATAGTGATTGAAGATGCTACAAATTTATTCTTTATTTGCTGTGCAGATCTCCCCATTGCCAGGAGGCACTCCCTTCAGCGCTTCCTAGAGAAACGCCGTGACAGGTTGGCATGAATGAATGTAGAAATAGCATTCTATATTTGTCTGATGCATATCCTTAGGAAACTAACATATAGGTTTAGTACGCTATGTTCCCCACGGTATTGAAAGAAAAAAATATTTTTTTTTTGGCCATGTCATCAAACCTGACCCACAAAGTTTTACTATTTGTTCATCTGACATTTTTTTGTTCATCTAGACATAGTCAAAATAGATCCATGTGGCCTTTGTCGTTGCTGTTTTTTCTTAAAACTACTTCCTTTTTACCTTTTTAATGTTCTAGCTTGAGAATATATGCATTATTTCTAACCAAGTGGTCCATTAGAACATGCTAAAGAATGTGGGATAGCTGGAAAACTGACTTGTAGGGGATAAACATTTGCTTCAGCTGACTTGGATACGAACCAAGTATATGTACAAGGACTGTTTTCAGTTTCATTACCATGCCATGTTTCATGATACATAAAAAGTAGCCAGTAGTTATAGAAACACAGCTTTCTGCAAATTTGAGAAATCCTTAGCTTCAACTGATTAAGCAAATGACCATGTTAAGCAGGTTGGTGAGCAAAGCTCCATATCCTACAAAATCCTCTGAGGGCATGAAGCTTCAGGGATGGAGTAACTGCTGAGGGCAAGGCCCAGTAACTGTCAACTTTCGAATGGTGGAGGCTGACGTTTGGAGGGGGAAGGAAGGAAAGGCGTCGCGTTCATTGTTTAGATGGTGTCGCACCTAGAACCTTACTAATAATCGAACTGTGCCCTTATTATCGTTGTACTTGTTCCTTATGTGCTAGTCTATTCTGTCATGAATTTGTTTACTCGAACAGCAAAACTGCTACGATAGTAGTTATATCATTGTACATCATGCATATCATTGCCTGACAATGTTATCGTGTTTCGTCTAGTAATGATATCATCCAGGTTAATTGTTAACCAGTAAATTTCAGATTTGCAGCAGCTATGATAGTAGTATATCATTGTACAATGCATGCATATCATTGCCTGACAATGTTATTAGTGTTTCGTCTAGTAAATGATATCATCCAGGTTAAATTGTTAAATTTCAGTTTCGGCACTGGGGTTTTACAGTGCAGATGCATGAAAGTGAGATGGTTTTTCTTGTATCTGGCATTCCGGTTGTTCTCTCCATTTTACAAACAGCATTTGTTCCAGATCTTACGAAGCTTACATTTTGCAGTGATGGATTCCTATACTAGCATTTTTTTCGCTGGCCTCTGCTCGACTGTCGCTCCGGTACCATGCTGACAGTGTCAACCGGCGAATTAGCCAACGCGGCAGTCTGGCGCCGCCGGAGACGACTTGCCACCTGTAGCTGCGGCCGCGTTGAGTATTACTATAGTAGTCTGCACAACATAGGGTGTGTATAGTTTTAGCGTCAAAATTAGAAGTTTGGATAAAATTAGGAACGATGGTGACGGAAAGTTGGAAAGTTTATGTGTGAGAAAGGTTTTGATGTGATGAAAAAAGTTGGAAGTTTGAAAAAAAAAATTGGAACTAAACTCAGCCATATTTCCCATATACAACCATGCCACTGTACATGCTGCCAAGGAGTACCGATGTTCAATCAAAATTCAAGACAGATTCACCAAACCTTTATTATTTTTTTCCATCTAGCATCTCACATGCTTAAACCATAGCCCATATTGTACCAGAAAAGAAGTGAACTACCGCCAAGAACAGGTACATGATCAAGAAGGAGAATGTCACACAGTTGCTGCAGATTCTAAAAACAAAAACGGAAGGGAAACATGAGGCTTAGGTAGAGAAGTTGCATATAGTGATTGCCACTGCTACTGTCAGTCTTGTCATGCATGAGTGCTGCTGCGCAAGATCCCATGGATGTAACCACCGACCATGACCAAGGAGACGAGGGAAACGACACCCGCTGGGAATATCTTCCCGGACTTCTTGAAGCGAGATCCCATGACCGACAACAGGGCAGCAGATATACCTAGAATGCAAAGCGAGACAACATCAGGGAAAGACTCCATGTTTGAAGTAATTCCATCGAAGGATAATAAGGACCACAGGTCACAACATAGGTGGCTCAGAAAATGATTTTGCATACCTAAACCAATAGATGATGCAGACAGAGGTCTCACTGGGAGTTGAGTGTGGACGAGAACAAGGACCAGGGCTGATATGCCTCCTGCGGCTAAGGATTTTGGGCTTCCACTCTTCATGTACCCCATCGCTCCACCGGCTACAGAATTTGGAATCACATAGTCAATTTCTAACAAAAATGAAGCTCTCTTTTGATGAAAAACCAATGCTTCAATATAAATCTATCCTCAGATGCACCTTGAAGGCTACATCAGGCTATGCCTCTGATGTAGAACCTCACACAGGATGGAAACACCACAAGTCATTCACCGACTCCAGTAGATCATAACGCTACTATTGAAACGATGATGCTAAAATTATACCAGGACTTAATCATCTGCTAATTTCACAGACATAATCACAAAGGAGAAAAAATATTCAAATTTTTAGGGAGGTCCTCTTGTGTTAATTTTCTTCTCTCTTTTTTAAAAAGAAAGTAGCCTGTCTAAATGTTCATTTTAGGTGGTTGTTCAGATGTACTCCATTTCATTCCTCCCAAGAGAAATTTTGTGCCAATTGTGCTTGCCTGTAGGCAAAAATTGTGCACATTGTGCTTGTTTGTAGGCCTTTCTGCAGTTGGGCACTATAAAGGAGGAGGAGCATCCTGTGACCAGTGATACTCAGAGTGGTAATGCACCATTTGTGCTTGTGTCTACAAAAAGCACATACTGGTAGTTGTATCATCATTGTTCTGATACAAGCTCAACTTGAGAAACCAAAACTCCAAAAGCAGGCTGCTGAATCTGAATGTTGAATAGGTGTTCTGGTTTTCTACAGTTGGAATTATCAAGTACCCAGACACCCAGTAAAGTCCAACAATTATTGATCTCATTAAATTAGTAATAATTCGATCTGACCAATAAGAATTTAATTTTATTCACGAGAATAACCTGACAAGTATGTGTGTTCTAACTTATTGGGAACTAGTTAGTGAACCAGAAGTTGAAATGCACACAATTACCCCCAATGGCTAATCACTTTGATAAAGAAATGCAGTAGCTCTCATTCTCCAAAACAAACCACTCGAATCCAAGGCGTTTGCACACTGCAGTAGATCAGTAGTACTAAAAATGAACTGGTCGTGGCATTACTGCATTTTTACCTCCGACGAGCGCGGCGTAGGCGAGGGTGATCTTCTTGCGACATGGAGAGCCCCTGCCCCATCTTCTCCTCCCCCCTTCCCTCCTCGTCGCCCCCACCACCCCCGCGGCTTCTCGCTGTCCCGCGCCGCCGCCGCTCCCAGAGCCGTCGCCTGCGCCACCGCCTCCGCTCCGATCCGCCGAGCTCGGGCTCCCTGGCCGCGAACGGCGACGAGGAGGCGCGCGGAGGGGCGGAGCGAGAGGGCGGCCGGGGCGCGGGGGCGCAGCAGGAGGAGCGAGCACTGGGAGATCGGGGAGGATGGCGGCGCGAGGGCGAGTGGCGCGAGTGGTAAGGTCGTCGTCGCGATGGCCATGGATGAGCTCGAGTTCCAACTTCGAGTGCTCGAGATGGAGGAGGTGATGTGATGGGGATTTTTTACGGGGAGGTTGGTGGTGTGAGACTGTGGGTGGGCCCCCGGTTTTCTTTTTCTTTTCTTTTCTTTTCTTTTCTTTTATTTCCTTTTCTTTTTGGAATTCCTTTTTTTTTCCTTTTCTGTTGCTGGATTTTTGGGTTGGGTTGCATCTAGAAGGACGATTCGTTTCTTGTGGAGCGCGTGGGACGCATGACTGCATGTGCACCCCCTGCATCATACGCATGTTGCCCAATAAAGAATTTCACCACATTTCTGAATTATGATTTTAAAATTAAGTTTAATTTTTTTTCCCTGGTTACACGGAGCACACATACGCACACACCGTCATACACGTATACCAGTGAAGAATATAAAAACCTTCAAGAGTTTAGGTAAACACGTACCACGCTTGCAAACCTGTGAATGTGTTCACTTACACTTGCAAACCTGCGTACTCCCTCCGTTTCATATTTTAAGACTTTCTAACATTACTCATATTCATATAAATGTTAATTAATCAAAGCATATATATATATATATGTCTAGATTCATTAACATATATATAAATGTGGGCAATGCTAGAAAGTCTTATAATATGAAACGGAGGTAGTAATATATTTTGACTTACATATTTATAGAATAATTTAGGGAATTCTTTTGATCTAACAAGCTATAGAGCATCGTGAGCACGCCTTTTAAGCTTCTAAACAATACGATTGTTGTGTAACTTGCATTATCAATATTTTTTAAACACTTTTCTAAACCAACCTTTTCAAACTTTATAATACTAGTTGATTAATTCATTTATTTGTATCTTAAATAATTACCATAAGAGCTATATTCTACCGTGGATCAAATTGGTGGGGGTTCTTGCCTAGGTCATGTGAAGATTCTTCTGATTAGTGGTAGTCTCATGCTTCTCCTCGTCCTGCAATCCAAATCCCCTTTATTCCTTTCCCGCTCTCTTGCGCTTGGCGTCAGCTGTTCTTAACCTTGAACAAATTAGGGTGTCATTCTAGTTGCACGTGTTCTTATCCAGATGTTGGGAGTGCGGTGAACTGCTGATATTCTACTAAACCGATATCAATTATATGGATGTTCAATTTGGTTCACGTCACTAGGTAAATGATTTCCCACCTTAGACCAAACTTAACGGATAGGAAAGAACTTTTGGCAAGTGGCAGATCCAGGTAGTTTTTTTCCTTCCCTTTTTCTGTAATTGGCAGTTACTTGTTCTCCAAATACTTGGAACTGCTGTGAAAAGTTTCCAATTGAGCCTTGGAATCAGGAGCAATGGGGAACTCTTCTAAGTTACTTGCATTTCTTCTTTAAAGACTCAGAAATAATAAGCAAGAAACACACATAGATCTGGTGAAACTTGAGTTAGCGTGCAGTTTTTAACACCTCCATGTACCAAGGGGATTCAATGGTAAAGGCCTCATCCCCTTGTCTTATCTTTACTTCAAGACTAAATCTGTAGCTGGGGACCAAGTACCATAGTTTCGCAACTCTTATATAATCCACTAGGCTGCTGTGAAAACAATAGATGCAGTGTTTGTTTTGAAGTAAGTAAGGTGAAAGTAAAAATACCTGGTAATGGCTAATATGAATCGTGGCTATTATTAAATGTTTCAGCATTTTCTGAATAGGTAAACCACATATATGTAACTATGTAAGATGTTTTTAAATCTAGATGTTCTATTGAGCCTGTAACCTGGTCTTTTAGACTAGATTATGCTGAGACTTTGAAGAAAAAAATTTCAGTACATTCCGTCCATCTTGGACAACCTTTGGACAGATTATTAACTCTGAATGAGTCCCATCATGCTGCACATGTTGGATATTTCAGAGTGGACCATAAATAAGGATTTCTGGCTTCCACTCTTCATGTACCCCATCGCTCCACCGGCTACAGAATTTGGAATCACAATAGTCAATTTCTAACAAAAATGAAGCTCTCTTTTGATGGTAAAAACCAATGCTTCAATATAATCTATCCTCAGATGCACCTTGAAGGCTACATCAGGCTGTCAGGCTCTGATGTAGAACCTCACACAGGATGGAAACACCACAAAGTCATTCACCGACTCCAGTAGATCATAACGCTACTATTGAAACGATGATGCTAAAATTATACCAGGACTTAATCATCTGCTAATTTCACAGACATAATCACAAAGGAGAAAAAATAATTCAAATAGTAGCGTGTTAATTTTCTTCTCTCTTTTTTTAAAAAGAAAGTAGCCTGTCTAAATGTTCATTTTAGGTGGTTGTTCAGATGTACTCCATTTCATTCCTCCCAAGAGAAATTTTGTGCACATTGTGCTTGCCTGTAGGCCAAAAATTGTGCACATTGTGCTTGTTTGTAGGCCTTTCTGCAGTTGGCACTATAAAGGAGGAGGAGCATCCTGTGACCAGTGATACTCAGAGTGGTAATGCACCATTTGTGCTTGTGTCTACAAAAAGCACATACTGGTAGTTGTATCATCATTGTTCTGATACAAGCTCAACTTGAGAAACCAAAACTCCAAAAGCAGGCTGCTGAATCTGAATGTTGAATAGGTGTTCTGGTTTTCTACAGTTGGAAATTATCAAGTACCCAGACACCCAGTCAAGTCCAACAATTATTGATCTCATTAAATTAGTAATAATTCGATCTGACCAATAAGAATTTAATTTTATTCACGAGAATAACCTGACAAGTATGTGTGTTCTAACTTATTGGGAACTAGTTAGTGAACCAGAAGTTGAAATGCACACAATTACCCCCAATGGCTAATCACTTTGATAAAGAAATGCAGTAGCTCTCATTCTCCAAAACCAAACCACTCGAATCCAAGGCGTTTGCACACTGCAGTAGATCAGTAGTACTAAAAATGAACTGGTCGTGGCATTACTGCATTTTTACCTCCGACGAGCGCGGCGTAGGCGAGGGTGATCTTCTGCGACATGGAGAGCCCCTGCCCCATCTTCTCCTCCTCCCCTTCCCCCTCCTCGTCCCCCCCACCACCCGGTTTTACAGTGCCAGATGCATGAAAGTTGAGGATGGTTTTCTTGTATCTGGCATTCCGGCTGTTCCTCCATTTTACAAACAGCATTTGTTCCAGATCTTACGAAGCTTACAATTTTGCAGTGATGGATTCCTATACTAGCATTTTTTTCGCTGCCTCTGCTCGACTGCCGCTCCGGTACCATGCTGACAGTGTCAACCGGCGAATTAGCCCAACGCGGCAGTCTGACCGGCCGCCGGAGACGACTTGCCACCTGTTGCTGCCGGCCGCATTGAGTATTATAGTAGTACTGCACAACATAAGGTGTGTTTAGTTCACATCAAAATTAGAAGTTTGGTTAAAATTGAAACGATGTGACGAAAAAGTTAGAAATTTATGTGTGTAAGAAAGTTTTGATGTAGTGAAAAAGTTGGAAGTTTGAAAAAAAAGTTTGGAACTAAACACGGCCATATTTCCCATATACAACCATGCCACTGTACATGCTGCCAAGGAGTACCGATGTTCAATCAAAATTCAAGACAGATTCACCAAACCTTTTATTTTTTCCATCTAGCATCTCACATGCTTAACCATAGGCCATATTGTACCAGAAAAGAAGTGAACTACGCCCAGAACAGGTACATGATCAAGAAGGAGAATGTCACACAGTTGCTGCAGATTCTAAAACACAAAAACGGAAGGGAAACATGAGGCTTAGGTAGGGAGTTGCATATAGTGATTGCCACGGCTACTGTCAGTTTGTCATGCATGAGTGCTGCGCAAGATCCCATGGATGTAACCACCGACCATGACCAAGGAGACGAGGGAAACGACACCCGCTGGGAATATCTTCCCGGACTTCTTGAAGCGAGATCCCATGACCGACAACAGGGCAGCAGATATACCTAGAATGCAAAGCGAGACAACATCAGGGAAAGACTCCATGTTGAAGTAATTCCATGCCCATTCCGTCCATCTTGGACAACCTTTGGACAGATTATTAACTCTGAATGAGTCCCATCATGCTGCACATGTTGGATATTTCAGAGTGGACCATAAAGTTGCAGGCCTAGTTTGCTATTTTTAGATTTTAGATCTTGTGAGTTTTAATCTTGATCATGCTATTAGACTCAGAATGTGTGTACCAAAAACATTGATAATGGTATCTATCCTGACTTGGGTATAACTTGTGTTACTGGCAGCTGTGGGAGGGCTATGTTGGCGTAGCGTACTGACCAAGAGATAATCCTCTCATCAAGTAGAATATAGAGAGTAGAATAATTATTTATGAAGGAGATGGGCCTTTATCTGGCTGCAGACAAGGTGCATAGTAAAGCTCATTAAACCTCTAAAAAAGGCTGGAAATACGGCCTACGGTGTAATTGAACATTATACATCAGTTAGCTAGGTTGGCCTCCAATTTTATATGGCACTTTACCCTTGGATGCCCATCTTATGTATTGCCATGTACTCATGTATGCAATTAGTCAAGAGTGGCCCAATTATGCCAATATCTGTGTAACTATGCAATCTGTTATTACCTTCTTGCACATTTACTAATTTCGCTTTGTCATAATCAGGCCCAAAGTATTTCCAATGTCGAGCCCTCCACCTAATCCTTCGCAACTTACAATTTTCTATGGTGGATCAGTATGTGTTTATGACTCAGTGCCGCCAGAGAAGGTCATATTCACCCCACTTATCTTCGTTATATCCTCCGACTAACTGTTGAAAGTTTATGCTAATTCGTTATCTGCAACATTGGCATCAACAGGCTCAAGCAATCATGCTTATTGCCGCAGCAGCTGCTGCAGCGGCGTCTGCCACCAAAAGCAATGCTGCCGTTGCTGTTAAGCCCCTTGTGATGCCTGCAGCCAATGCTACCCAAGCAGCAGTCTCTCCTGTGCTCACAAGATCGCTCTCATTGCAGAGCACTTCTGTAGCAACTGGACAACCTCAAGTTGTCGCTGACCCTAGCTCAATTTGCAAGCTCCAGGCTGGTAAGACTACAAGATCTTTTTGTGAATCTAAAATGGGGCTGTTTTAATCTAATATAGTGATTGAAGATGCTACAAATTTATTCTTTATTTGCTGTGCAGATCTCCCCATTGCCAGGAGGCACTCCCTTCAGCGCTTCCTAGAGAAACGCCGTGACAGGTTGGCATGAATGAATGTAGAAATAGCATTCTATATTTGTCTGATGCATACAGTTCTTGCTATTGTTGCAGGTTGGTTTTGGTGCTATTCGATTCGGTTGGGTTTATTCACGAGTTCTTGGATTTGGGGTAGTTTTGGATTTAGGATTAGTGGGTGTAGTGCTTGCTTTGGTTAGGTGCGGCGTGGATCTGGGAGGCCGATTTAGTATGCTCTAGTTTGGTATATGTGAATTATTCAGCGCGATTTGAGAAGATTGAAGCTGATTTATGAACTTGAGAATATCATAGAGAAAGGAAGGGAGCGAATTTGTGGAGAAAGTTGCTTCTTTTTCACACTTAGAATAGTTTTTATATACCTTCAATTACTGATTAGACTTCCTGTGGTGGTGGTTCTAGAGGATGGAGAATCCTCAGATTGAGATGGGGGCCTTCAAGGCGAACGGTCCGCAATTGCAGAATGGTGGGCTACGTTCCAGCATGGTTCAGTCCTGGAACCTGCAGAGAATCATTGAGAACGCGCTGCGGAGCATCAGGATTGTCATATTCACATCTAAGCTCAATCTGCTCTTGCCGTTTGGGCCTGCGTCGATCATTCTACACTATACTACCAGGAGACATGTAAGTCATGTTCACAGCAACTGAACTCTATTCGAGCGCATTTTGTTCATATTTATCATTGTTCGTAGGCTAGAAACCAGAGTACCCTATCAAGGTGAACTAATAATTGGGCTCACTAGTAACATTACTAGTTTTGTATTTTTTGTTAATGTTTCATCAATTGAAGACTATCATTTAGTCAATAGGTTTTTGTTATGATGATCTCTTATTGCTACTCAGTACTTGTAACTGATTTCTACTCTACCAAAATTGCAGGGATTGGTCTTCCTATTCAGCATGCTAGGAATAACACCTTTAGCTGAGCGCTTGGGTTATGCAACTGAGTGAGTTAGTGAACTCTAGACCTATTTTTTTCTGACCTTATTTCGTTTAACCTAAACTACTGTTCTACAGGCAGCTCGCAATATACACTGGTCCAACAGGTATGCATTTTTATTTTTATGATTTATAACCTATTACAAAATGGAGAACCAGTGAACAATAACAGACATTTTCTCTTAATACCGATTGCAGTTGGGGGGCTTCTAAATGCTACGTTCGGAAATGCAACTGAAATGATCATAGCAATATATGCTTTGAAAAATGGAATGATCCGAGTAGTTCAACAATCATTGCTTGGTTCCATATTATCAAATATGTTGTTGGTTATGGGCTGTGCTTTCTTTGCTGGCGGTATTGTTCATCGGAACAAGGACCAAGTCTTCAGCAAGGTAATTTTGATGCAACATGTTGTGCGTCCTTTCCACTCAAAAGTTCCTGATAAGAAATCATTTTTTGTTTACTACAGGCAACTGCAGTTGTTAACTCAGGTTTACTGTTGATGGCTGTCATGGGACTGATGTTTCCTGCTGTCCTTCACTTCACGCATTCAGAAGTGAGGCAAGGAGCATCAGAGGTTTCTCTTTCAAGGTTCAGCAGTTGTATTATGCTTGTGGCATATGCAAGCTATCTCTATTTCCAACTAAGTGGACGAAATAATGCTTATAGTCCAATTGGCAGTGTAAGTGTATACCTCAATTTAATTCTTCATTTATGATGACAAATACGATAAGTCCGACCCTTTATTTCGATCACAGTTCTGCCCATGTTAATTCAATTATAGCACACACTATGCTTGCACTTTGAATTGGAACAACAAGCAATGAACTAATCTCCTTGATAACAGTCATTTATATTCCCTAAAAATAAAAATGTAATATCCATGTTCCATTGCCTGTCATAGGAAGAAATGCCCAATGAGGATGCAGCAGAGGAAGATGAAGAATCAGAGATTGGCATGTGGGAGTCCATAGCATGGCTCGCGATGTTGACATTATGGGTGTCTATTCTTTCTGAATACCTGGTTAATGCCATTGAGGTATTCCTTCTCTTCTAGTTTAGAATGACAGCACAAAAAAAAAGTAGCTGTTCTTGATATGTGCAACTGACAAATGATTTTTTTTGGCCTGTTAAACTTGACAATTAACTCTGTTTTGTTTATATTGGGTTACTCATATCAGGGAAAATGTCCACCTTAAATTTGGAAATGATTATTTGACATATGATAAGAGATGTTTACCTCTTTCTGATGAAAGTCCATGAATATTGCATCTCTAATACTGTATTTTAGGACAGATTTAACTGCTCTGGCCATGTTATACATTGTTTGTCTTACAGGTCACCTGAGTACCTCTGCATGGGTATACTATTGATCACTGCTTTGCTCTTTGCTATCAGGGGGCATCTGATTCACTGAACCTACCCGTGGCTTTTATCAGTGTTATTTTGCTTCCTATTGTGGGAAACGCTGCTGAACATGCTAGTGCAATAATGTTTGCCATGAAAGATAAACTTGTAAGCATTTAGATGTGCTCAGTTTTGATGTTTCTTTCTGATTCTTCTGTTGTCTCCTAACTGTCTGTGTACATGATTGTTTCTCTGCTGCAGGACATAACACTGGGTGTTGCAATTGGGTCATCAACGCAAATATCAATGTTTGTGGTAATGCATGGTCAAACTTGTTATCTCACTATGATCTGAGTATGCATTTTCGCACTTGTTCATCAAATACCATGCTGGCATGAACATTATACAGAATATTGTGTTCATTCCAGATCTTGCATTTGTTCATTTATCATATCCTATTTTCATCTTTGTTATTTTTGACATATGTTATTCTCCATATACAGATTCCATTTTGTGTTGTCATTGGTTGGATGATGGGGCAAAAGATGGACTTGAATTTCCAACTATTCGAAACAGCAACTCTCTTCATAACAGTACTAGTCGTGGCATTTATGCTACAGGTAGGTTATTGTGTGAATATTAAGAATTATTTTGATAAGGGATGCCTGCTTAATGAAGAGTTTGTCAAGCTGTGTTTGTTTTTGTATGCCTTGGCACATATAACCCCTCCAGAGTAAACGTGTTCTAGCGGAGTAGCGGTACTACACGATTGTTTTAGCATTATTAAGTGTACAGTCAAGTCTTTCTCAAGCATAATGGTCGGTGGTTGCTATTGGTTAGTGTTGTAATGTTCATATTATCCAATGAACTTTGTGTTTACTCTTTAAAGGAACTAGAACTGACCTACTTTATGTAATACTTTTTACCTTCAGTAGTGGCTTTAATTATCTTGTCCCACCTCGCTTGTAATATTAGCCGGGTAAAGCTTCAATAGTAATATGCTGATCAGGCTTTCTTGTTATTTCATTTTCACACTATCTGCTATAGCTCTCTTATGAATTACCTGGCATAGGTTCTGATATCTCAACCATCACCAGTTGATCACACGCTCTTTCTATTTATCCACAGGATGGTGTTGCGAACTACTTGAAAGGACTTATGCTGATCTTGTGTTATCTAATAGTTGCAGCCAGTTTCTTCGTTCACGTTGATCCACAATCCAGTAAGTAGAGTCACAGACTACTTTTTCTTCATTTCAATGTCACAATCAAACTTCATTAATTTCATGAAAAGAGAAGAACTCCGACATTGACAGCTTACTCCATGCATGTTTTGTGGTGGTCATATGTAAGAAATTGTTCTTGCCATGGCATGTAGTTGAAATCAACCAATGGCTATATTAGATGGTTGATCTCTGGAGGGCATATGAGCACATATACGCTGTGATCTTAAGTGTTGACTCCCAATTTTTTTGCAGGCGATGATTGATGCCACGGACACTGTAATTATTGTACCAAATACCCTTGAAGCCTTTACTAATCTTAATTCTGGTGAGTTGCTCCTCCGTAGCAGAGCTCAGCCTGCTGGCAGGAGCTGGCAGAATGTTGACACGGCCGGGAAAATCACGTGGTGTCGGTTAGTTTGTCCATGATCTGCAGCAGCAATTATTGCACGTTGCAATAGTCAAAAGATCTGAAGGGCATCTAGGAGGAGGGGTGGTTGTAATGTATACAGATTACAGAAACAAGGAAATGCAATGCAGTGTCGCCCATGTAAAAAGTCTCCTTGCATTCAATTAATTCAGTTAATGTGGCCCTGGCCCTTTCTCTCCTGTTCTGCTTTGGTTGCTGTCATTTTTGGGGCTTAATTGCCGTGTTGTGCACTTGTGCTGCTATCCTGTGCCAATGGGAAATCTATTGAACTAGCAAATGCAGAAGATACCTTAGATCTAAATAACCGACCTGGGCAGTTGACAATGCGCAGGCTCATATCATCTGCTTGTTGGCTTGTCAGCCATAACTGAATTCTGAAACATAATTTTAGAGTAAAGCTGTAAGCCTGTAACTGAATTATGAAACTTAGTTGCTCTAGGATTTTTCTTTTATCGTAGCCTATTTTCTAGCCTTTTAACTTTTAAAGCACTAATAATCGGATTTGCTACGTTTATGTCGCCATAAATTTCCGTTGATTACAGTCGGTATACATGCCTATTGGTCACACAGCCACACAGGCCTCCCACTGCATATATCGCGTGATGATAGATG
Source organism: Oryza longistaminata (assembly GCA_009805545.1). Classification (NCBI taxonomy): domain Eukaryota; kingdom Viridiplantae; phylum Streptophyta; class Magnoliopsida; order Poales; family Poaceae; genus Oryza; species Oryza longistaminata. The sequence goes on from CM020181.1 coordinate 29,651,417, forward strand.
ATTACATACTAATTACACTATAATTACATACTAATTACATATGTAATTTTGAGACTTACATATGCAATTTTGAGACTTACATATGCAATTTTGAGACTTACATATGCAATTTTGAGACTTACATATGCAATTTTGAGACTTACATATGCAATTTTGAGACTTACATATGCAATTTTGAGACTTACATATGCAATTTTGAGACTTACATATGCAATTTTGAGACTTACATATGCAATTTTGAGACTTACATATGCAATTTTGAGACTTACATATGCAATTTTGAAACTTACATTGTAAATACACTAAAATTACATATGTAATTTAGAGATCGTAATCTGGAAAGATGCAGGGATTTTTCAGATGTTGTACAGAATAAGTAGCAGAGCGTAGTCGGGAAGCGCTTGGCGTCTGCCGTTTGAGGTCTTCTATGTTCCAGGTGTGCTTGAACACTTGGGACATTCGACAGTTTCCTGTCGATGGTCTGTAACTTGCAATGCAACCTTTTCCCCTGTATATAATCTTAATAACATTTGGTCGGCCGACCCGGCAAAAATATGTGCAGACTGAAGATTAGATAGTTGATACTCTGACAAAGCCGCTGGGAAGAATCAAGTTTCTGGAGTTGCGCGGCAGGATTGGAATGATCGAAGTCAAGAAACGGTAGAGCGAATGATGGATAATTCCGTTTCAGAAATTTTCGGTTTAGTTTTTCGTATTGTTGAATAATCTGTAACAGACTTGACCTGTGCTTCGTCCACTGCGGAGTCCTAGTGGTCGTGGGATGGCACGGTCTTTGTGGATCAAGGTGGTATAGTTGTGTTGAGTCTAACAAACCCTGGTTCGGGTATAATAATGAGATGAGAACCGAGAATAGGCTGCCAAAGTTACGCAGCGCAAAACTCTGTTTCGCCTCTGTTCTTCAGTTCCATTAGTTCATTGTAGCTGTCCGAAAACTCTGGAGCAGAGTGCGTGACTGAAGGGGAATTTATAGAAGGGATTGAGAGTTTAGAGGGATGAGGCTACTAACTGTTTTATTTGGTTGGGAGACATGGGAATTTTGGTGGGATAGGGATGGAGAGTCGAGGAATAAATTCTCTCCTTTTCAATACTTGGGTAAGGGTGGTAATTGGGAGGGAATTCCTCCTTTACTTTGCCTAAACAAATCTCAACCATCCGTTTTCATTAATGACCTAATCTCCAACTAAACTCTATCAATTTCCACCATCTCTACCAAACAAGATATTGCGATTAAAAATCAAATTCCATCTTAATCTCACTATCAATTCCCTCCTCTAACCTCCCAATCCCCTCCCCTCGAGTTGCCAAACAAGCCTCACGGACCTGTAAACAACAAATAACAATTAACAAATCAACAAATAACAATTGTAGTCAACCTGCAACCTGCCACGTCAGCAGAAATTGATTACCAAATCATAAAGGATGTAATTTACACCGATCTTTTAAAGATGAGAGAGTTTTTGAAAAGAAAGATGAGAGAGTCATTATACATGATTTAAGGAAGACGATTCAATCCGTAACAAGAGATGAGCAAAGCAAACGCGCGTGGCGTGCATAGCATTTCTCAAGCCGATGTTAGAAAAGAGAAATAAGAAAAAAAAAGAGGGCTGCTATATAACGTTATCCCGTTTTTGAACGGGATGATACCAGTTAGGTATCAGGTTCGGTATCGGGTGATACCTATCAGGTATCAGGCGATTCTACCACGTTTCAGGTGATACTTACGAGGTATCAGGTGATACCTATTAGGTATCATGTGATTCTTACCACGTAGAAAGGTGATACTTGCGAGGTATCGGGTCCTGATACCTAATCGGTATCAGGTGATACTTATCAGGTATCATGTGATTCTATCACGTATCAGGTGATACCTGTGAGGTATCAATTGATACCTATCAAGTATCATGCAATTTTTGTCATGTAGAAGGTGATACTTGCGAAGTATCAGGTGATACCTACCAGATATCAGGTGATTTCTACTGGGTACCAGAGCCTCGGGGTGGTCTACGTCTGTTGCCAAGAACATATTCGTCTTTTCTGTTGTTGCTTAATGGTACTTTGACTTGACCTGACTTGTGTGCATTTGCTCCCGATGGTGATTTGCAGCACAGACAACGAGCTGGTGGAGCTGTTATGGCACAACGGCGGAGTTGTGGCGCAGCCGTAGGCGGCGCATCTAAGGGTTGTCTCCTCCTTCGGCCGCGGCCAGAGCGCCAGTATGCTCACCGGCGACGAGACGGAGACCGCCGCGTGGTTCCCGGACACCCTCGATGACGCGCTGGAAAAGGACCTCTACACGCAGCTTTGGCACAGCGTCACCGGCGACGTGTTCCCAGCGGCGGCGGGGCCAAGCTCTCACCACCCTCAGTCGTCGGACGAGGCTGCCAATGAGGAGCGGCATCGGGTCAAGCTGGACCGGCGACATCTGTTCGACCTTTTGCTGCAGCAACCACCTCCCGGAGATGCCTTTACTTTTTGGATAAGCAGGAGGACGAAAGGGGATCCCGTCCCGTCCCGACGGGATCCTGTTGTTTAGCATTTCTGTTAATTTACTACAGACGCAACATTCATGTAATTAACACATACCTGGTAAAGAGCACAATTCAACCACAACGATAGAGGCAGCAGTAACTGTAACTCACATGTTTCTCGCACCAAATCAACCACGCATAGTACTCCGTAGGTTATCTAGCTCCAATCCGACGTCTCCCCGGCCGCGCGCCCGGCCGTTTTTCCAGCTACCACGCGATGGGTGCAAAGACCGGAGAAAACGTACGTACGCGAGCTAGCTAGATCGGTCGCCGCGCGGGCCGGCGGCGCCGATCGAGATGCTGCATGCCGCAGCCCGCATGCCGGCATGCGCATGCGAGAACGCCCAGCTCGTATACGAAGCCGCTCCATCGATCGGCACACGGTATCCGCGCGCGGCCTTGGCGCTGGTCTCGTGCGGTGCGCGCGCGCCCACCACGCCCTCCGGGATTGCACGAGCAGACTCCCGTTTTTTCTTCGTTTCTCTCCGGACGCCGCTGCATGCGGACGCGCGCGCACGCCCCGGGCGGCTAACCCGATCGATCGATCCCCAGGGGGAAAGAAAATATATATACCTTCTCGGCAATGGCAAGAAGGCTAGTTTTGTTTAATTCCTGTCTCGGGTTTGGTTGGTTGCTGGCACTGCACTACTACTGCTCGACCCTTTACTCACTTGCAAGCAACCCGATCGACCCACGGTCGTCCCTCCCTGCTGGCAATTTACTTGGATCGATATATATACATCGTGCACGTACTAGCACTGTAGCACACCCATGACTGTCTTTCAATTGAAATGAATTAATGTCGTCCCTAGTTAATTACTAGCAATTCTCAATGTATAATTTTGAATTGAAACCAAGTTCATTACAACAAAAAGAAAAACTGAAAAGAATACTGGTATTGTATTAAATGCTATACAGTGATCTCGTTAATTTGCAACTATACCTTAGCTCCATGCTCCACGAAAACTATTCCAAACTTTCGAGGGATATCTCATCGTTATTTACATGTCATCTAAATAATTAAAAAAATTTAATAAGATAGATTAATATATGATAAATCACTTCATAAATATGCAATATCAAATCTAACTTCTACAAGTTACAACTGAAAAAATAAATTTAAATGCAAGTATACGTTAGTTAGCCATAGTTCAATTTGTTTTTCTAACTTATACAAGTTGAATTTTAACTTGCATGTTTGTGGAGTGCTCTATCACATATTAATCTATCTAGTTAATATTTTTTTCAATTTTTTAATCATTTGGATAACATACAAATAGTGAGCTCCACTCCAGCCTCTCTGTGACACCATCTTCTCCTACAAAACGGTCACACGCTTCACACGGCAAAGACACAACTACTAAACAACCTTCCACAGAACGGTGCTCCAATCACTCCACTTCATCCTATTTAACCCACCCCCTCTCACTGTGCGTCTGTGCCTCTCTTCACACACACACGCACAACCAACCGCGCCGCCCACACGCCAGGTATCATGTGTAGTGCGGGAACAGGGTGACTTAGGGGCAAAGCTAAGAAATAACTTTAGCTTTGGTAGCTCACCATCCATGTGCGTGCTGCATAGTAGAGCACATCGATCAGCCTAGGAAACCATGCGGCCGGCGTGCATCAGTGCATGTACGTTTGGATCGGATGTATGCAATGCCTGCCGAGCTGCGTAAAACGGACACTTCGTGTTGGTTAATTGTATAAAAGAAAGAGCATATGCAGTGCATTTTTGTGCATAGTCGCATATATAGATGCATGAGATCCCCATGCATATGCGACGGACAAGAAAATTAAATTAAAGCATGCAATTCTTTCTTCCGTTTCTTGCCTGTTTTATTCGTTCCTTTCAATTTCATTTATTGATCGATGTTGAGGCTCTGAAACTCTTGACAGTATGTACACACTTTCTCGAGACGATCGATCGAGAGCATGTCCAAGCTATATATGCGATTAGTCGTCATTGTTATCGGACATGCACACCATGCATCACACATCTATATACTACCTCTGTTAGATGACGCCGTTGACTTTTTCTCACATGTTTGACCATTCGTCTTATTTAAAAAATTTACGTAATTATAATTTATTTTGTTATGAGTTGTTTTATTACTCATAGTACTTTAAGTGTGATTTATATCTTATACATTTGCATAAAATTTTTGAATAAGACGAATGGTCAAACATGTGAGAAAAAGTCAACGGCGTCATCTATTAAAAAACGGAGGGAGTATGTCGTACAAGTACTCGCGTTACGTGCGTTATTTTATTGTGCTACCGTCGGGCGACGTTGTTTAGTGCCAACTATATAGAGCATATAGATACGAGCTATAGCAGAGAGAGATCGTTCATAGATGCACGCGGGCACGTACACATACATGACCTGTCAATTGCCGTCGTAACAAATAGCACAAAGATACATGCACAAACAGGTCGTAATAAATATAGATCAGAGAATTGATCGAATTGTATATACGTACGTAGAGCAGTATATAGGGAGTATACACATAGATCTAGCTATATAAGAACCTGTGCATCGTTGTAATTAAGTAGATCGATCGAAACAGGGGGTTCCGAACAGCCGAAGCTAGCATTAATTCGTCGATCCTTGTGGTCCTGTAGCTAGCTTATAGCGCGCGCGCACACACGTTGTCTTACGACGTGCTGTGTATGCATGCTGCTATCGATGGCCGGCCGGCCGGCAGCCACACGGCCATGGACGTAGGACGTTAACTTACGCGCTGTAGGTGTACACTGTATCACACCCCGATCGATCGATCTGCACGCACACGACCGTACGTGCGCGCGATCACGAATTTAATCCACACGGACATTATTTATGACCTTTAATTTACTACAGACGCAACATTCATGTAATTAACACATACCTGGTAAAGAGCACAATTCAACCACAACGATAGAGGCAGCAGTAACTGTAACTCACATGTTTCTCGCACCAAATCAACCACGCATAGTACTCCGTAGCTTAGCTAGCTCCAATCCAACGTCTCCCCGGCCGCGCGCCCGGCCGTTTTTCCAGCTACCACGCGATGGGTGCAAAGACCGGAGAAAACGTACGTACTCGAGCTAGCTAGATCGGTCGCCGCGCGGGCGGCGCCGATCGAGATGCTGCATGCCGCAGCCCGCATGCCGGCATGCGCATGCGAGAACGCCCAGCTCGTATACGAAGCCGCTCCATCGATCGGCACACGGTATCCGCGCGCGGCCTTGGCGCTGGTCTCGTGCGGTGCGCGCGCGCCCACCACGCCCTCCGGGATTGCACGAGCAGACTCCCGTTTTTTCTTCGTTTCTCTCCGGACGCCGCTGCATGCGGACGCGCGCGCACGCCCCGGGCGGCTAACCCGATCGATCGATCCCCAGGGGGAAAGAAAATATATATACCTTCTCGGCAATGGCAAGAAGGCTAGTTTTGTTTAATTCCTGTCTCGGGTTTGGTTGGTTGCTGGCACTGCACTACTACTGCTCGACCCTTTACTCACTTGCAAGCAACCCGATCGACCCACGGTCGTCCCTCCCTGCTGGCAATTTACTTGGATCGATATATATACATCGTGCACGTACTAGCACTGTAGCACACCCATGACTGTCTTTCAATTGAAATGAATTAATGTCGTCCCTAGTTAATTACTAGCAATTCTCAATATAAAATTTTGAATTGAAACCAAGTTCATTACGACAAAAAGAAAAACTGAAAAGAATACTGGTATTGTATTAAATGCAGTACAGTGATCTCGTTAATTTGCAACCATACCTTAGCTCCACACTCCACGAAAACTATTTTAAAACTTTCGAGGGATATCTCCTCGTTATTTACATGTCATCTAAATAATTATAAAAAATTATGCAATATCAAATTTAACTTCTACAAGTTACAACTGAAAAAATAAATTTGAATGTAAGTATACGTTAGTTAGCCATAGTTTAATTTGTTTTTCTAACTTATACAAGCTGAATTTTAACTTGCATGCTTGTGGAATAATCTATCACGTATTAATCTATCTAGTTAATTTTTTTTAATTTTTTAATCATTTGGATAACATACAAATAGTGAGCTCCACTCTAGCCTCTATGACTCCATCTTCTCCTACAAAACGGTCACACGCTTCACACGGCAAAGACACAACTACTAAACAACCTTCCACAGAACGGTGCTCCAATCACTCCACTTCATCCTATTTAACCCACCCCCTCTCACTGTGCGTCTGTGCCTCTCTTCACACACACACGCACAACCAACCGCGCCGCCCACACGCCAGGCCACGAGCGCCGCGCCGGCGAGCTCTTCGATCAATCGCGCCGGCCGCCGTCGTCCCATGATAAGCGGCGCCGGCGGTGAGCAGCAGCAGCAGCAGGACACGAAGCGGCGGCTACCGGCGCCGACGACGTCCGAGCAGGAGAGGCGGCAGAAGCAGCACCGCGGGAAGATGCTGAGGCTGTCGGTGCAGCAGGGCGACGACGTGACCGCGGGCGTGGTGCCGCCGGTCACCGTCGTCCTGGACGGCCGCTCCATCTGCCACCGCGTCCACCTCAGCAAGCACACCGGCTACCGCAGCCTCGCCGCCGCGCTCCGCCGCATGTTCGTCGACGCGGACGACGACGTCGGCGCCGCCGACGAGGCAGCTGGCAGGAGCAGCGGCGGCGGCGACGCCGACCGTGGCTGCCTCGACCTGTCCAATGCCGTGCCAGGACACGTCGTCGCGTACGAGGACATCGAGAACGACCTCCTCCTCGCCGGCGACCTCAACTGGAAGTAATTAGCTTCACACTCATCTTGTTAATCTCACTTCGTGTTCATCTCGTGCTTTGTCTGAATTATTCTTGACGCATTTCTGTGTGCTGTTCATCTGATCTGCTTCTCCTGCACTACATCCATGATGTCAGGGATTTCGTCCGTGTGGCGAGGAGGATTCGGATCATCCCGGCGAAGCCATCTAGCCGGAGGAGGCCTCAATCTTAATCTGCTCGCTTGTAACTAAACCACATAAACTTCTAGCTACTACTAGATCCAGTATTGCTCCTTTCGAAATCGAAATAGTTTGTGTTTTTTTGTCATCAGTTTGTAACGTCGTTAAGAAAATTCAGTTAGTTATTATAATCCCGTTTTAATCGTGACTGGTAATGTGCACGTACGGTTGAACTGATCTGCAGATTAGTAAGGTTAATTAATCGATTCATTAGAGGTTAGTTAATCAAATCGCGGCTCGTGTGTCACATCCTGTTCGCTGTACATGCTTAACTGTGCGTGTACGTGGAGTACGTCGTGTGCCGTGTCCGCCTCTCTCGTGAGTCATCGTCTGCGATTGACTTGTGTGTTCTTGCTTTGAAAGTGAGGGCTTGTGTTCACTGATTGCTTGTGTTTCTCAACTGCTCGATCGATCAGTCTCTCGATAGCTTCTTGAACACCGACGCTTTGTTCGAACGTGCAGATATGCAGGTACATATATACAGAGATGCAGTTACAAGTAGCCGTCAGTTAACCAGCTCGATCAGTACTCGTCGATCTCGATGATATCGAATCTATCAGTGTAGCATCAGCTACGTACTATGCGATAAAAGTCGATTTCAATTAAGCGTCTGCTTCTGTTAATTTGGAAAATGGATCGATTTACACGCGTATGCACAAGAACAGTTTGGTCGATCGAGTTGACGATAGCAATGGATGAGACTGAGATTGGGATGGCCGCTGTGTCCAGAAGCATAACTGTCATGAACAGCGTTCCATTACTGCCTGCGTACGTAAGGAGTACGTGGATATGTCCTTGACCTCCATTAATTACTGAATTTTCGTGATAAAAACAGGTCACGATTACTGCAGATGGATCGGCGACATTGGAGGACTAGTGGTTACTGCAGATGGATGTGACATTGACGGCATGCAAGCTCGTCCATGCATGGCATGGATGGATCCCCTTTTTTATCAGATCTTCTTCAGGGTAATCCTGATGCAGCTAGCGATATGCCGATATCTAAGCCAGGAAAGAACATATGCAGATTAGACAGAAACTGTATAGGATCAGTCAGGGTCATGCTCATGCTGTCATGCAGACATTCAGGGTTAGTCATGTGTACCGTCGTTGGTGTAACCAAATTAGCCGGGACAGAGAGGAAAAAGAAACTCAAGGCATACGAACGAGTCAGTACTGTTCAGTGGCCGTCAGTGACGTTCAGGGTTGGAACTCGGTGGAGTCATGACGCATGAGAATTGAGAAAGACAGCGGGGGATGCGCGTACGCATCTGCCTTGCATCGATTTAGATATATTTGTCACTCACTCACTTGTCAACTCTGAAAGTCTGGAACGCAACAAGATGAATCAGTCGTTTTTTTGCTGATTTAGATGCAGGCCATGGTCGCCTTAATTTGTTGCCTCAAGTTCAGTTTCCTGATATGATCATCCTTCCATAAATTCTTCGTGCAAACCGATTGAGTGTTTTGGCATGTTGTCTGATATATTATTTTCTCCCCCAAATTCATCTTGAATGAGTTCAGAGTTCTCCATCGAGGCTCTGCATCTCTGATCAATTAATTACTTCTGGATCAATTAACCATTGGCAGTCAGCGTTGAACATTCATATCCTAGATATGTGATTATCTGAGTATACAATTCTCGTAAGATCTTCTCACAGTCGTATTGCTGCCAAATGAGGCTAAGCTGTTCAGTTTTCACCTATTTCCACATGGGCGGCTGGGCTTGTATTCAGTAATCAGTAGCTTCTCAGCACCTGCACCTGAAGTTTTTTTTTGAGAACAACCTGCACCTGAAGTTCCCTTCGCGTTTCTACTCTTCCTTGAGATCTGGTTGTTGTCAGTGCCGGCGATATTAGCTTTGGAAACTCTCAGTATCCTTCTCTCCGTATACATATACATATCGCGTTGACTCGATAGTACGATGAATAGTTTACAACTGCAACTTGCTAGCACTCTCTTCAGAACTCAGGTGTTTTCTGAAGATCAAGTACTAGTAGACAAGTACACAGTGACAGTCAAAACAACTGGTAACCTGTTCTGAAGAAAATGACAACCGGCAGTTTAATTTGGTTATCTCTTTTGCTCATATATAAGACTCTGGCAAAAAAAATAATCCACTCTATGCAAGTACTGATTAAAAATTAGAGTTTTCTTGTAGGGAACAAACAACCTTTGTATTCACTCGGTTCAGATAATTAACACCTGAAACTTTGCAACTCCTCTTTTCTATGTTTGGTTGTTACTAACTTACTATAACCTAATGCAAGTGATCACTAATCAATAACGGACTGGTCCCATCCGTAACCACAGCACACAGTATCTACCTTGATGAGACATGCAAAGCACGCATAACCATTCTTTCTTATATGGAAGTACATAACATAATTCTCAAGTGGTGCTTCCACGGCACTACTTGCTATTTATATGTTGGTTTTGCATGCCATTTGGTTGGCTTCCTCGCCTTAAATTTTGCCATCGCATCAACTCATCGTCGTTTCTCTAATCTAACTACCACCCTAGAAGCAGGATCAAATGTGAGAGTATGCGATATATAGAGTGGACACAACAATGCTATCTTGTAGTAGTACTGTACTTCTTAATACTATACAGCTTTGTCAACCACTAGCGTCACAACATTTCCGCTCCTCATACCATAGAGGCTGTGTTTAGGTCAGCGAAAAGTTTAAATTTTGGTTGAAATTGGAGATGATGTGACTGAAAAGTTGTGTGTGTATAACAGGTTGATGTGATGGAAAAGTACTGAAGTTTGGATCCAAACTTTGGATCCAAACATAGCCTGAATTTATTAGAACTAGCACAAGGCAAATATAGATGTTTACTGTCATTATTTGTTATTTTTTTCTTAAAAACATAGTTTTAAAACAGACGAACATCCTTTTAATTAGCGTTGAGATATGCTAGATAGTCCGAACAACTATCAAGCATCGTCGCACTACCTTGGATTGTTAGGTTTGACATCACAATTCTATAAAAACCTTCGGAAATACTTATATTTGGAACGAAGAAAATAGACGCTCTACTAAGCACTTGTAGCTGTCACATCGCATGAAAAAATAATTGTTTAAGTTGGTACGAAATTGAAAGCAATAGCAAAAATAATTTAATACTAGCATGTTTTCAACTTCCTTTAGTAGGCTTAATTATTTTAAAAAACAAAAAACGTCTTTTCATCAAGCAATTTTTGCATGCCTATATTTTTTTCTGGCACAAGATGGATCATCCAGGACGGCAGCAGATGCTGAAAAGAGATCCCAGTGCAAGGTTCAGACAAAAGGCACAGCTTTCTCCTCGGGGATGGATTATAGTAGCTCCAGTGGACGTCCACCCGTCTATTGCATGTCAACTAAATGGCTACAAAAATTTTTCAAAAAAATTGGCAAGATAGATCAATATGTAATATATCACTCCACAAACATGCAAGTTAAAATTCAACTTCTACAAGTTGTAAAAAATAATAAATTCAACTGTAAATATACATATAGTAATTTGAGTTTTGTTTGTTATTTTTGTTACAATCCGTAGAAGTTGAATTTTAACTTGCATGTTTGTGGATTGATACATTACATATTGATCTATCTTATTCATATTTTTTTAATTTTTTTCATAACCATTTAAATGACATACAATAAACGGGTGGACATCCACTCGAGCTGTTAAAATAGTTTCCCCTTTCGCCTCTCCTGCTGGGCGCCAAAAACAAAAAAAAAGAAAGAAAAAAACCCAGTTTTTAATCAGGCGAGAAAGGCAACAACAAGCGCAAAGCACGTCAAGAATCACGCCGCTCGCCTCCTCCGTTGCAAAAGACAGCGACTTTAATAAAAACAGCAGAAAAAGGCGAGACTTTTAGCCCCGCAACAACTCGTCTTCCTCCCCTCTCCAGCAGCGTAGGCCAGCGAGCGGCAGCGGCAGCAGCAGCAGTTGTTGTTGGGGGTAGGTAGGTGCGCCTCCTCCCCAACCAAACCCTCGCTTCCCTCGCCCGGCGCGGCGGCGATGGCGCTGGCGCTGGAGGCGGCGAGGTCGTGGGCGGCGTCCGTGCTGCCGCCGGAGCTCGCCGCCGCGGCGGGGGCGACCCGCTCGCCGCCCTCGCCGCCACGGCCGCGGCGCTCGTCGCCGGGGTGGCATCCTCGCCGTGTGGTTCCGATCCGGTGGGGGGCGCCGCCCAAGGCCGCCGCGCCGCCGCCGCGCCCGCCGCCGGTCAAGGTCGAGGCCGACGCCGACGCCGACGACGGCCGGAAGCGCGTCACCGTCTCTTGGCACGCAGACCGGCACCGCCGAGGGCTTCGCTAAGGTCGCTGTTCGATCCGATCCGCCTCCGATCCAAAAGTCCCCCTCCTTTGTTCTTTTTTTTGCGCGATTTTGCCTTTTAATCTTCGTGACTTACTCGATTCGATTCGATTCGGTTTGTATTGCTTTGCTGCAGGCGATGGCAGAGGAGGCGAGGGCGCGGTACGAGAAGGCGGTGTTCAAAGTTGTGGATCTGGTAATTGTGATGATCTTGATCTGCATGCGTGTTTGTGTGTGTAGTATGCTAGATCGCCTGTCTGAGCTTTGGGTTTAGGAATCTGAGATATGTGTGGAACATGTGTAGGATGACTATGCAGCTGAGGATGAGGAGTACGAGGAGAGCTCAGGAAGGAAACTATCGTGCTGCTCTTCCTAGCAACGTGAGTCCCCTTGCTATTTTGATTGGTCGATTCTGAATTGCGCCTTTTGTCGCTAGCGGGGGTTACATAATCACCTACCTTTGTTGTAAAGCTCAAGTGACATGTATGCCATACAAAAATTGTTAGAGATTCTATAGTTACAAAAGCTACCCTAAGTCTACTATAACATAGGGAACATTGCTATGCCTTCAATCAGCTATGCCATTAGCAAACATTGCAATTAAGAGGATTATATAGCAGCCTAATGAGCTAATGGTAGGGGATTCATGATGCTATCTGAGTAAGAGTTGAACAAGTGGGTTTTTTGTGGGTGAGTTAGCTCAATTATTCTTGTCCGGATTGTAATGAACTAATGCCGTTGAATGGCATCTTGAAAGAACTTAACTAGCTTGGGGGGGGGGGGGGGTGAATTCCTTTCATTCTAGAATTTATGAACAACAGATTTGCATGAGTTGCACATACTGTATCTCTTGTGGCTATATTCATTTGCTACGTGTCAATGACTTCTGTGGCTAATTATGTCTCATTGAGTGTAGATATGGGGATGGGGAGCCTACTGACAATGCTGCAAGATTCTACAAATGGTTCACTGAGGTGTGTGAAGTCATTTTGACTCCATTTCGTTGACATATTCTAACTACTTATTTTATGATCTCCTTATTAATTTTTGGCATTGAAGCAGGGGAAGGAAAAAGAAGTCTGGCTTAAGGATCTTAAGTATGCTGTTTTTGGCCTGGGAAATAGGCAGTATGAGCATTTTAATAAGGTTAAATTTATTGACTATGAAATGCTAGTTTAAATTGGGAAAGGTTGACTAATGTTCTGGTAACTGATGCTGGGTTATTTATATTGAAAATATAGGTTGCAAAGGTGGTGGACGAACTGCTAGAGGAGCAGGGTAAGTACTCTTTGCTTTACACCATTTGGAGAAAAGTTGGGAAAATAGGGTGAGTGCATTGCTGTATTGGAACAACTTGTTGCACAGGCATGGGGACACACTTCCAATGTAGCAGTTTCTAATTAGTTTACTAACTTTTGTAACAAGTCTATTGTGGAATATAGTTATCTTGTGAGCAATTTAATTTTGGCATATAGTATGACCGTTCCAATACATGTTTACATTTGTTCCTTATTATGCTGCCATCATAGGTTTTACTCTGTTTTACATCATGTTCTGATGTAAATCTTTGAGCTTGCTGCTTGATGTATTCATCAGTTAGTCATTCCTGAATGTAGTAAAATCATGTTGAGCTTTTCTTATGTCGTGCATTACGTAACAAAGTGGTATTTCCTGACATATATTCTTGCAGCCTGATCCTTTATTGTGTGTAATTATTCTAATTTATGCTGCATATAGGTGGCAAGCGTCTTGTCCCAGTTGGCCTTGGAGATGATGATCAGTGCATTGAGGATGACTTCACAGCATGGTATGGAGATCTTTGTGTGTTCTCTTTTCTCTGTAAATATCTGTCGTGTAGGGACAAAAGTGGGTTGGATATCTGATTGGCCTGATTCTATATCCACAAAAATCTAGGCTTGAACTCCAAGTTTTGTCTTTGATTGGTCCTGGATTTGGATACTGAATAAAAACCTTTTTTTGTCGTACGTGAAACAACAACTTGTCTTTTTGGTGAATGAGGAATGTTTCCACTTTCCGGAAAATGGATGTAGAAGATATACCCCATATCTAGTTCAACAAATATACCACATGCACCATTTACAGTACACAGAAACGTTGATACAAATAAGTGTGCATGGTATATTTTTTTGAACTATTTATGGGGCACAGAGCTTAGGCTTCCACATGTACCTGCATAGTTTTGGATATATTGAGCCTTCCTTTACAACAGAAATATATTTTACTAAAGCAAGTTAGAATTGTTGTAGTTAGATTCTTTAATACTCCCCTTCATTATTGTTAAATTTATCCTGTTTTTGCGACTAAATTAAATTGATACCAACAATATCAACTTGGATTCTGGTCTATAGGTTGAAACCCCACCAAAACTGATTATTCCTTGGCAAATGTTCTGTTAAAACAATTTATTGCTCCTTGCCTGAATTTTATTGACAAAGTGATGTCTAAGATTATGTTATTACTTTCTAAGTATACTGGTATTTTATCTAAAAACATTTTGGCAATTCTAATACTTGTAGGAAAGAACAAGTTTGGCCAGAATTGGACCAACTGCTCCGTGATGAAGATGATACAACTGGTGCATCCACTCCTTACACTGCTGCTATACCTGAATACAGAATTGTATTTATTGATAAATCAGATGTATCGTTCCAAGACAAATCGTGGTCACTTGCCAATGGCAGTGGTGTTATCGATATTCACCATCCTGTCAGGTATTCATATGTCAAGAAAATGATTTAGCTGCACCTTCCTTCTGTTCAGCTAGAATACAGTATATGCATTCTAGTTCATCATTTGATTATTGCCCAGGTCAAATGTTGCTGTTCGAAAGGAACTCCATAAACCAGCTTCAGATCGCTCTTGCATTCATCTGGAGTTCGATATCTCAGGCACTGGTCTTGTGTAAGTTCTTTGGTATCCTAAAACTGACATATCTTTTATGTCTTCTCGCGTAGTTTTGACATTTATGCGTGAAGTCAAATGACTCAACGATGATCCTTCAATTTGTATTTTATTGATAACAACTTATATTTCTAAGAACTTTGTGTCAGGTATGAAACTGGTGACCATGTTGGTGTTTATTCAGAAAATGCTATCGAGACAGTGGAGCAGGCTGAAAAGCTGCTAGATCTTTCCCCAGATACATTTTTCTCCGTCCATGCAGACGCAGAAGATGGATCACCTCGTAAAGGGGGTGGTTCTTTGGCCCCGCCTTTCCCTTCTCCTTGCACCTTACGGACTGCACTTCTAAGATATGCTGATCTACTTAATTCTCCAAAGAAGGTCCTCAACTCCGCCTGACCAACCTACTATATTCTTTATGCTGATATGTTGTCCTATGATAATTTGACCAATCCTCGCTTGATGTATCTACAATAGGCTGCTTTGGTTGCTTTAGCTGCTCATGCGTCTGACCTAGCTGAAGCTGAAAGATTGAGATTTTTGGCTTCCCCTGCTGGAAAGGTAGTGCCTTTCTAGTTAGAACTTCCATTCTAGGCTATATATATTCTCTGCTGATCGCTAGACTTGCATGTATACAGGATGAATATTCTCAATGGGTAGTAGCTAGCCAAAGAAGCCTTCTTGAAGTTATGGCTGCATTCCCTTCAGCTAAGCCCCCACTGGGAGTATTCTTTGCAGCTGTTGCGCCTCGCCTACAACCACGTTACTACTCCATATCATCATCTCCAAAGTAAGTATATTCTGACCTCTCAGTTGTTATTTATTTAAAAGGACACGGATGGTATCCTTGTGCTTGGCAAGGAACATCCACTTCATTTTGTGGGGTTCAAAACAGCAAGATGCTTACACAGAATTTTATTAGGAGTGCCTTTCATGCCTTGGTCAGCATGAATTCTTCAACTGCTAGATTGCTGCATTATAGTGTAATGAAGTCATTTTCGATTTCACACACTGCTGCATTGTTGCATCATTGTGTCATATTAGATTTTGGACACTGTCTGATAATGTATTTTTTGTGGTCATTTTGAGGATATGACTTGCTGTTCTATTTGTTCTCTTGTTGCAAGATCTGACTCCTTGAATATGTCCCTACAGGATGGCTCCTTCCAGAATTCATGTAACATGTGCGTTAGTTTATGGACCTACGCCAACGGGAAGGATTCACCAAGGAGTTTGTTCGACATGGATGAAGGTAAGTTTCTTGTACAAATTATAACTCTCTATATATATCTCTATATTGCATTGCCTGCAATGACAATGAGAAGGTTTCCTACAGCAGTTTGACTTATTCCTCCACAATATCTACTTTGTAGAACTCAATCCCATCAGAATATAGTGAAGAGTGTAGCTGGGCACCAATTTATGTGAGGCAGTCAAATTTTAAGTTGCCTGCAGATCCGACCACTCCAATTATCATGATTGGTCCTGGTACAGGGTTAGCACCATT
The DNA here is from genome assembly GCA_009805545.1 of Oryza longistaminata. Classification (NCBI taxonomy): domain Eukaryota; kingdom Viridiplantae; phylum Streptophyta; class Magnoliopsida; order Poales; family Poaceae; genus Oryza; species Oryza longistaminata. The sequence continues at coordinate 29,667,694 of CM020181.1, forward strand.
TAGAGGCTTCTTGCAGGTTTGTTTTGCCAAATCTTCATTTCTGTTTACTTTGGATTTGAGACGGGCCTAGTAACTTTATCTGTTATTTCTGCTTGCTCAGGAAAGATTAGCTCTAAAACAATCTGGAGTTGAACTGGGCAATTCAATCCTCTTCTTTGGATGCAGGAACCGTAATATGGTATGCATCAAAAGATAGCTCATGAGAAATACACATTATGATCATGTTTCTCTCTCTTACTGGACCTCATCTGAATGACCAACCTGCAGGACTACATATATGAAGACGAGTTGCAAAACTTCATTCAGGAGGGTGCACTTTCTGAGCTGATTGTTGCCTTCTCTCGTGAAGGACCAGCCAAAGAATACGTGCAGCATAAGATGACAGAGAAGGTTAGTTCGATACACGCTTCACATTTGTACCGCACTATGCTGCTTTTCTTGAGCTTCTATACAGAATTTCCCCACACATGGCTATACTCAACAAGATTTTCTGCTGATATCAGGCCACAGAAATTTGGAACATCGTCTCACAAGGTGGTTACATATATGTGTGCGGTGATGCCAAGGGTATGGCAAGAGACGTACACAGAGCTCTTCATACAATTGTTCAAGAGCAGGTAGACAGAGACACTTTGTCTCATCAATATCTGTATTATTTCTCGATTGAGAGATGTCGAATTAGTCATGTATTTTCCTGCTCCTAACACTTACATTTTGCACCTTGCTTCAGGGATCTTTGGATAGCTCCAAAACCGAGAGCTATGTAAAGAGCCTACAGATGGATGGCAGGTACCTCCGTGACGTATGGTGACACCATCAGAATTATCAGAAATAGCTCGCTCTAGCTTTGTAGAAGTGAAGGTGTCGAGAGTCGGATTTGCCTGTATGGCCATGGTGCATGCCAATCCAATCGTGAGTTTTTCAGAACGAAGCGTGCCATTGCTTAGAAAATTGGAGTTAAAAGTCGGTGTAATTCTTTGACATCTAACATGGTTCCGATATTTATTATTATTATATGGATGATTGAAAGAATAAGTACCTGTTGTAGATTTGTAGAACCTGAAAGTTGGCCCTGTCCCTGCAGTTTGTAGTAAGAGGGATACATCATACAGTATGAGACAATCAGATTATATCGTGTATACATTGAAAGAACACCAAGCCAATTTTGCATCTGGTTTATGAATTAAAACATATGCTTTAAGTAGCTACCACTGTTGTTTTGCCATCCTGAATTATTGGAATGGATTATTTGCTCTACTCTTCAAAAATTATGTTTTCTTAAAAAGCTTTCTCCTACCATATTGCTAAGATCCACTTTGTTTAGCTTATTTGTTTAAATATTTATTTTCTATAAGCAAATAGATAATTAGTGGCAATAATTAGTGCCTCTTTTCTTTGTGCTTGTTTACGCAGCACGGGCCAAAAC
>CM020181.1:29669218-29701561 GCA_009805545.1 Oryza longistaminata
TCACCCACACGCACCGTCACTGAGATCTTGTCCATTTGGTTGAAAAAAATCACTGCAAAATGCTGAGAAAATTGAACAGAATAACTGCAACCGACAACACTGTCGTGATGCTCTGATGGTGAGGCATCGAATCTACTCCACAAATTCACAAAACTAAATCCCAAGTCCTGAGATAGGATAGTACAGTCAGTCTCGATTTGATAGGGACACCTTGTCTCAATCAGTTCAATATCAAAACAAAATGCATCGTTTTTCTTTCTCTTGATAATAACAAATACTCCCTCCATAAAAAAAAAAGGCAAACCATGGGTTTGCGTGTCCAACTTTGACTGTCCGTCTTATATGAATTTTTTTATAATTCGTATTTTTATTGGTGTTAGATGATAAAACATGATTAATATTTTGTGCGTGACTTGTTTTTTTAATTTTTTTCATAATTTTTTCAAATAAGGCGGACGGTCAAACATTGGGCACGAAAACCAGGGTTTGTCTTTTTTTTTGGGACGGAGGGAGTATGCATTGCTATGGCTAGTGACTTGGTAGTGCATAGGAAAATGTAGCATTTGCTGACTATGCATAGTGACACTCCGAGAAGTTAGCTGCAATATGGAGGTGACGATGCTGTCGCCGGTTGGCCGGCGAGTGTGACAAGAAGCAGCCACGTCGCCTCTGCATGTGCCACCTTCTTATCACACTTCTTTCTGTCTTTCTTTTCTTCAGACATGTGAAGGAAATTAACGTGCTGCACACTAATCGCCGGGCATGCACGATATGCACACACACACACACATTATTATATGGTCAACGGCAATCAGTTTATAACAAAATCACTGTACCATCTTTGACTGTCAATCGCGGCCGGTCGGCGACGGTATTTCGTATGTATAAATATACGTACTTACGTCTTCAGATACAACGGCCACTTCATGTTCATTTGGCTCCCAGCTTCATGCTAGTGGCAATTAGTTACTAATCAAGATTCTGCCAAAGACCAACTAACTAATCATGCAAAATATGACACCTTCCTACTTGCTAACATGCTGCATGTTTTAGCAGTTGCAAACTTGGAAATCAGCTGCAAGCAGCTTGCATTACAACCTGCTCTTCCCGCTGCAGGTTTCGTCAGAGCTAGCAGACGATCCCAACTTTGCAAAGGTAGAAATAGTAGTAGCAGCAGCAGCAGCTGTACTAGATACGGCATATTCTACGTAGACATATACAAATAGTGCAGTGCTTCCACTGACAGATCGATCTACACGTCCATATGGACCATATCTGATGAACAGATATACTACCATTGAACACGTCAGAACATACTCCCTCCATTTTTTAATAGATGACGCCGTTGATTTTTTCTCACATGTTTGACTATTCGTTTTATTCAAAAAATTTACGTAATTATAATTTATTTTGTTATGAGTTGTTTTATCACTCATAGTCCTTTAAGTGTGATTTATATCTTATTCATTTGCATAAAATTTTTGAATAAGACGAATGGTCAAACATGTGAGAAAAAGTCAACGGCGTCATCTATTAAAAAACGGAGGTAGTACATCAGATAGATTAGTTTTGCCTCGCAGATGTATACAAAATGTCTCATCTTTTATGTGGAGGATTGAGACGACGTAAGGAGTACGAACCAAGCTTAGCCTTTGCACCTAGAACACCAAGGAGAGAAAAAAAGGTTGTGCGAGGCACGTGCAGACGTTGAACTTTCTGGCAAATCAGGCTTAGTTTAAGCCTTTTGGTTAGCACCGGAAGCAAAGAAAGGTAGCTAAGCTAATATCAATTCAAGCTGAGCTGAGCTAGGTGTGTGTGTGTCTGTGTGTTTCCTTTAGAATCACTCGCGTACTGCTTAATTAACCAATTCGAGGGAGTATGCATTGCTATGGCTAGTGACTTGGTAGTGCATAGGAAAATGTAGCATTTGCTGACTATGCATAGTGACACTCCGAGAAGTTAGCTGCAATATGGAGGTGACGATGCTGTCGCCGGTTGGCCGGCGAGTGTGACAAGAAGCAGCCACGTCGCCTCTGCATGTGCCACCTTCTCATCACACTTCTTTCTTTCTTTCTTTTCTTCGGACATGTGAAGCTTAGCACCGAGCTGCAGGAAATTAACGTGCTGCACACTAATCGCCGGGCACGCACGATATGCACACACACACATATTATTATATGGTCAACGGCAATCAGTTTATAACAAAATCACTGTACCATCTTTGACTGTCAATCGCGGCCGGTCGGCCACGGTATTTCGTATGCATAAATATACGTACTTACGTCTTCAGATACAACGGCCACTTCATGTTCATTTGGCTCCCAGCTTCATGCTAGTGGCAATTAGAGTATTAATCAAGATTCTGCCAAAGACCAACTAACTAATCATGCAAAATATGGCACCTTCCTACTCCTACTTGCTAACATGCTGCATGTTTTAGCAGTTGCAAACTTGGAAATCAGCTGCAAGCAGCTTGCATTACAACCTGCTATTCCCGCTGCAGGTTTCGTCAGAGCTAGCAGACGATCCCAACTTTGCAAAGGTAGAAATAGTAGTAGCAGCAGCAGCAGCTGTACTAGATACGGCATATTCTACGTAGACATATACAAATAGTGCAGTGCTTCCACTGACAGATCTACACGTCCATATGGACCATATCTGATGAACAGATATACTACCATTGAACACGTCAGAACATACTCCCTCCATTTTTTAATAGATGACGCCGTTGATTTTTTCTCACATGTTTGACTATTCGTTTTATTCAAAAAATTTACGTAATTATAATTTATTTTGTTATGAGTTGTTTTATCACTCATAGTCCTTTAAGTGTGATTTATATCTTATTCATTTGCATAAAATTTTTGAATAAGACGAATGGTCAAACATGTGAGAAAAAGTCAACGGCGTCATCTATTAAAAAACGGAGGTAGTACATCAGATAGATTAGTTTTGCCTCGCAGATGTATACAAAATGTCTCATCTTTTATGTGGAGGATTGAGACGACGTAAGGAGTACGAACCAAGCTTAGCCTTTGCACCTAGAACACCAAGGAGAGAAAAAAAGGTTGTGCGAGGCACGTGCAGACGTTGAACTTTCTGGCAAATCAGGCTTAGTTTAAGCCTTTTGGTTAGCACCGGAAGCAAAGAAAGGTAGCTAAGCTAATATCAATTCAAGCTGAGCTGAGCTAGGTGTGTGTGTGTCTGTGTGTTTCCTTTAGAATCACTCGCGTACTGCTTAATTAACCAATTCGATCATCAACAACCTCATTATCGACCGCAATGAGATGGCCGTAGGGCAGCATGTGTGTTAAGTACTTCTGCCTTAGCTTTAGTTCTTCGTCGTCGTCCCTATCCTGTTGGGTTCACTTTGATGACGTGCTGCGTGTCCCAGACTCCCAATGGCTAAGAAGATCCGTGGTTATCCGTAGGACACATGGTTTAGGTTGTTGGGTAGTAGACAATATGGAGTAGCATCGCTATGGTTACTGGTTGCGATCTCTCCAGTTGTATTGCGTATATGTAGGAAAAACAATTCTTTTCTGAATAAGACACAGGGACATAGGGGTTGATTGGTTGCTATCTTCAATTTACCATGGCTAAGGTTAGCTATGTCAACTTCTAACACAATCGTTTGGTTCGTTATCACAACTATGACTCGTCACACTTTTAGGTTATATGATCACATATGCCATTAACCAAATTTTTTAACTAAGTATACCTAAGGTGTGGCTAAGGATTTATGAGCCACAACTTTTGTGGCAAAGGCATGACTTGTCTCAATCGTGATTTGGCAAAGTTAGCTACTAACCAAATAACCCCTGAATGTCTGTAGTGCAGTTACTTATTCCCATAAAACATACATCATTTGTTTCATATTATAAGACTGTCAAACATTGGTCATATTCATATATATGTGTCTAGATTTATTAACATTTATATAAATGTGGTCGATGCTAGAAAGTCTTATAATCTGGAACAGAGGTAGTAGTTAGTATGGAGGTTAGAGTATTGTAATGCATAGAGAAAAATAGATTTCACTTAATTAGTGAGTAGTTGCAGCTAATTGCGGAGTTCTGTTGGGACTTGGGAGAGGAATACCATACCCTCTTACCTGAATTTAGATTAGTGTGTGCTCTGTTCTTCAGAGTGACATAGCGTTGGAGGTTCAGAGACAAAAAACTATTCGGCGAAGTGCCTCGTTTCTCATCAAATGAAAACGTTAAACAAGCGTGTAGATTAATTTGACTGTACTTACTTCGCTACCAACTGCATCTGACTTGAGTACTCCCAGCAATTCTTTTACCTGTAAGTCAGATTGAAGCCGCTCTTCAGTTCAGAGTTCAGACTTTCAGCGTGGCACTCACAGCGCAGTTTTTCGCCGATCGATCGATCGACAGCGTCGTTGAACCGAACACGAATGTGAAACGTAACGCAACCGTGGGGCCGTAGCGAATTGCATGCCGTCTCTGAATTGAAAAACCCAGTAAAAATGGGCATGTCCACGTGATGCCCACCATCTTCTTCTTCCCGGTGATGAGTAGTCCTACTCCTACTCGTGCGATGTATGGATATTTTGACCAGATTCCCCTTCTCCCCCAACGACGACCGGCACGGACGGCGCACGTGCGCCGGGGTGCACGCGTCGCAGAGCCGCGGCGCCGCTAGCTCCGGCCGGTCGACCCGCCGGTACGGTTGCACGCCTCTCTCACGTGCTGCCTCCCTGCCGACGTGAAGGGGTCGATCCGTCGTGTCCATGGCATCACGGTACACGTCATCCAGCCCTGCTCGAGGAATCCTGACCGTCCGATCGATCCGTGCAGTGATCGGAGGGTTCTGATCGATCGATCGACCACCCTCCGTAGTCCGTACCCTTTGGAGGAAGATGATACGGCGAACGGTCGTCGCCGCCGTGTGAAGCCAACCAGCAGCAGCTAGTGCATGCGGTGCAGGCGTGGCGGGCGGCACGGCGAAGCTCCAATTTATCTATAGCCGATCTAATAGCCAATTTATACAATAGTTGCTTACTATACTATTAACATATGGTCACACATGTCATACATACATTGCGTCTTGGAGTCCGTGCTGCAGCTGGCTACAAATCTGTAGCCCGCTGCTCTTCTCTCTCACCTTTTATCTCATTAAAATATGTTTATAGCTGGCTAATAGCCCGCTATTGTACCTGCTCTAAGCCAGTTATATACACATACTAAGAGCAAGTTTAATAGTTCCAATTCATCTATAGCTAATCTGATAGCTAATTTATATAATAGTTGCTTACTATACTAATAACATATGGTCCCACCTGTCATACACATATTGCGTCTTGGAGTCTGCGCTGCAGCTGGCTATATATCTGTAGCCCACTGTTCTTCTCTCTCATATTTTATCTCATTAAAATATGTTTATAACGCTATTGTACCTGCTCTAAGGAGATGAAAAAAAAGAGAGATGTGATCAATGGGCTATAGATTTATAGTCAGCACGGACTTCAAGATGCAATGTGTGCAAGATATGTAAGACTATGTGTTAATAGTATACTATATTTTTTAGATAATTATTGTATGAAATGACTATTAAATTGATTATAAATGATTTTGAGTGAGTAGTTGTCTATTCTATTATACTTGCTCTAGCCAACTACTAGGTACAAATCATTTATAGTCAATCTAATAGCTAATTTATACAATAGTTAACTATAAATATATACTACATCATTTCTAATTGGACCCACCTATCATACACACACAATGTTTTAGGGTTGGTGCTACAACTAGCTATAAATCTGTAGTCCGTTTCTCTTCTTTTTATCTCTTATCTCCTCCACATGTATTTATAATGACTTATAGCCTGCCTCCGTCCTAAAATAAGTGCAGCCATGAGTTTCCGCGTCCAACTTTGCTCGCCCGTTTTATTTGAATTTTTTTTATAATTAGCATTTTTGTTGTTACAAGATGATAAAACATGAATAGTACTTTACTCGTGACTTATGTTTTTAAATTTTTTTTAAATAATTTTAAATAAAACGAATGGTCAAAGTTGGGCGCTGAAAACCATGACTGTACTTATTTTGGAACGGAGAGAGTATTGTACATGCTCTTAGAGCAGGTACAATAGCAGGCTATAAGCCAGCTGCAAACATATTTTAAGAAGATAAATCAGAAGAGAGAAGAGTAGCGGGCTACAGATTTGTAGCCAGCTGTAGCACGGACTCCAAGACACAGTGTGTCTATGACAGGTGGGACTAGGTATTAATAGTGTAGTATGTAACTATTGTATGAATGAGCTATATATTAGATTGGCTATAGATGAATTAGAGTTAATAGTTGGCTATACTATTGATCTTGCTCATAGGCGAGCTAGTAGCTGTTAGCCATGATGGAGACGAGAGGTAGCTAGCGAGCGAGGAAAAGACGCAATGGTGTACACGTACACGTCGTTTCCTGTCACCGGTGGCTGCTTCCTCCGTGCCGTGCATCAAAACCCCCTCCCATTTCTGCTCCATCTCCGCACCATTGTTGTCATATTTACCGGTTGTTGCACGACTGCAAAGTTTGCTCCACTACATCATGTTTTCGTGGTCGTACTGTTTTTGAGGGGACAGGATACAAAAATATACTAGGGTCAATGCGCATACATAAATACATAAATGTACTTGTCTCTTTAGAGGTTTTTAAAATTATCTACAATATCTAAATTGGTCACACCTATAGGTCTTATTCAAAAATTTTATGCAAATGTATAAGATATAAATCACACTTAAAGTACTATGAGTGATAAAACAACTCATAACAAAATAAATTATAATTACGTAAATTTTTTTGAATAAGACGAATGGTCAAACGTGTGAAAAAAAGTCAACGGCGTCATCTATTAAAAAACGGAGGTAGTATCACCTAGCGGACATCAATATCTAATCGCACTATATTTTGAGATGTTCAGGTAGTAATAGTAGATAGTAGTGTCTAATATAGGGCCTGTTTAGGGGAGCTTCTAGGTGCTGCATCTTCTCCCAGAATCAGAAACTCCCCAAAACAGTACAGCTTTTGATCCAGATTCTGAGAAGCTGTAGTTGTACAATCCAGAAAATGAATTAGAAGCCAGAAGATGAGAAACCCAGCTTTTTCAGATTCTGAGAAGCCGGCAACAAATAGCTGCTTCTCAGAATCTTGGCTCCCCAAACAGAGACATAGTAGGGATTGCTATATTTTAGTATGGAGTTATCACTAATCAAACCTAGAAAAAATACTACCAGTTAATAGTGAAGTGTATGCATGCATGCCAACTAATAGTGATGGTCCCATGAAGTTTTTCCTTGTTTTACTGGATGAATGAATGGAAGAAGAAGAAAGAAATGGTAGGCTCCTCTTATCACATTACATGTGGGTGTCCCTGCTGGAAGGAAGGATGGATGATGGATAGATATATGGATCCGTTCCGTACTTCCGTCCCGGCCGGTCGCAAGTGTCGTCATGGGTCACTAGCTCGATCCCGTCGTCGGTCCCAAGCTCTGTGTCGGCCTCCGATCTACTTGACCACTGTGCCACACTGCTCGATCGATAGCAATATGCTATTGCTAGGATTTCCTTGTGTTTATAGTACACAGTATCGTACAGTACGCTGATATGCATACAGTCTCCATGCGTCAAATCATGTGGAAATTTCCAAGTCAGAGTGACCTGCATTCCCAAGGTTAAACAGGCAGCTACTCTCTCCCCCGTTCTAAAATATAATTATTATTAAAATAATATCAAGTCAAACATTTTTAACTTTAACTATTAAAATAAAAACATTAAAAATATAAAAACATATAAAAATGGTATTGTTAGTCAAAGTATCACCAATATGTAACTTTTTTTTATTTAAATCATCTTAATTTTATAGATATTGCTAGTCAAAGTAGCATCTCAAAAACTGTGTCAAAGTTCAAAATACTGATGTTTTGAAACAGAGGGAGTACTCCCTCCGTCTCAAAAAAAGACAAACCCTGGTTTCCGTGCCCAACATTTGACCGTCCGTCTTATTTGAAAAAATTTTGAAAAAAATTAAAAAGACAAGTCACGCATAAAATATTAATCATGTTTTATCATCTAACAACAATGAAAATACGAATTATAAAAAAATTTCATATAAGACGGACAGTCAAAGTTGGACACGCAAACCCAGGGTTTGCCTTTTTTTGGGACGGAGGGAGTACATGAGTCACATGACTCTTAGAGCAGGTACAATAGCAGGCTATAAGCCAGCTGCAAACATATTTTAATAAGATAAAATATGAGAGAGAAGAGCAGCGGGCTACAAATCTGTAGCCAGCTGCAGCACGGACTCCAAGACGCAATGTGTGTATGACAGTGGGACCATATGCTAATAGTATAGTAAGCAACTATTGTATGAATTGGCTATTATATTAGCTATAGATGAATTGGAGCTAGCAGTGGGCTATACTATTGAACTTGCTCTTAGAGCAAGTTTAGTAATATAGCAAACTACTAACTCCCAAATCATCTATAGTTAATTTAATATAAATATATACTATACCATTAATATCTGGTCTCACCTGTTATTCACATATTGTGTTTAGGAGCTTGTGTTGCAGCTGGCTGTAAATCTATAGCCCGCTGCGTATCTATCTCATTTCATTTCCTCGACGTATGTTTATAGCTGGTTTACCGTAGGTCCCCATCGATTGGCTTATTTCCTAATAAGCCAAAACGGCTTATTAGGAAATAAAAATGAATTTGTAGATGAAACTTTTATAAATGTGTTCTTGGTGACTTAAAAGCCAATGTTGTAAAAGAAACTACGTTGAAAATATCTTAAAATCAATCTCAAAATTAAGTTTGAAAATTCAAAATTTGGCTTTTTCTTTGGCTGATTAGGCCATCCGATAGGAGCCGTAGTAGTTTATAGCTGGTTTACCGTAGTAGTACACTATTGTACATGTTTTTACCCCAAGTAACATCAACTCGGCGTGATTGTTCTAGGGTGACCTATCTTCATGAGCGGCCAGGCATGCAGAACCGAGCCTATCCATCCATCCATCCAGATTTGAAGCAAGGTTCCAGAGCATTGCCCCTGCCTGCAATGCAACTTTGCTTCCAAGGCGGTCAAGGATACCGCCGGCCCCGACCGCACCCTTCCCTCCACCTGTAAAACGCCACCTCTTCACCGCTGCCACCACACCAATACACCACCCCTTCCCTTCCCTCTCCCCTCCTACTAGCGGCCAAGCTTTCAAAGCCATGGAATAGTAGTAAGAGCAGGTACAATAATAGCAGACTATTAGCCAGCTACAAACATATTTTAATGAGATAAAAGATGAGAGAGAAGAGTAGCAGGCTACAGATCCGTAGCTAGCTACAGCACGGACTCCAAGACGCAATGTGTGTATGACAGTGGGACCATATACTAATAGTATAGTAAGTAACTATTGTATGAATTGGCTATTAGATTGGCTATAGATAAATTGAAGCGACTATATTATTTACCTTGCTCCGAAAAGCATCTCTCCCCCTCTCTCTCTCTACATACATGGCGCCTCCTCGAAACCCTCATATAAATATACCGCGCCTCGTTGCCTGTGCGGCGCCCCTCTCTCTCTCTCTACAGACTACAGTGCGTCGTCGTGTCTTCTCTTTCCTCTATTTTATCACCATCCACCGCCCCATTCCTGCTCTCTCTTCAGTCTTCACCTTCACCTAGCTGCTGCTGCTTCTTCTTCTTCTTCTATCTGCTACTAGTAGCTAGCAGAAAAATACTCGCCTCGATCGACAAGCTCGTTGTTACCTTACCTTACCATGGACATGGACACCTCGCACCACTATCCATGGCTCAACTTCTCCCTCGCCCACCACTGTTAGTACTACCCATTCTGTACTCATCGGCTTACTTCGTTGTCTGTTCATCGATCACATGTGTGCGTGTGTGTGTGTTTGTGCAGGTGAAATGGAGGAGGAGGAGAGGGGCGCGGCGGCCGAGCTGGCCGCGATAGCCGGGGCGGCGCCGCCGCCGAAGCTGGAGGACTTCCTCGGCGGCGGCTGCAACGGGGGATCAAGCGGTGGCGCTTGCCCGGTCCAGACGACGGCGCCGACGGCCGCCGAGCTATACGAGTCGGAGCTCAAGTTTCTCGCCGCCGGCTTCCAGCTGAGCGGCGCGGCTGGGGCGGCGGCGGGCGCCGTGCCCGCGCTGTTGCCGGCGGCTGCTCTAGAGCAGACCGACGAGACGAAGCAGCTGGCCTTGCCGCCGCAGGCCGCGGTGGCGCCGGCGCCGGAGCAGAAGAAGGCGGTGGACTCCTTCGGCCAGAGAACGTCTATCTACCGCGGCGTCACACGGTAAGCTATAGCTAAGCTAAGCTGAGATCGATCAGTCTATGCATGTGTCGGCCATGAAATCTAAAAAAAAAATAGTTAGCTAACTCATCTAATTTCTTGCATGCAAACTAATCATCAAGTGTTTGTGTGCATCATCGATCGTATTGATATGATTTAGTAGTAGTTTTTTTTTGTTAAACAAGCTAGCTTGCATAAATCTAATGACCAATATATTTGTCAAGGGATTTTAATTAGGGCATAAAAAATCCATGGTTATGTTTAGGCATCGGTGGACTGGAAGGTACGAGGCGCATCTGTGGGATAACAGCTGCCGGCGTGAGGGCCAGAGCCGCAAGGGACGCCAAGGTCACTACACAATAATTTTACTGCATTTTGCTAGCTATCTGCATCGTCTAATCTCATATGTGCATCCAGCTAACTCTGATTTTCCTTTTTGTTCTGTCGACTTGTTGGCAATGCTTCTTCTCACTATGGCTGATGTTTCTGGTGTCTTCGATCTACAGTGTACTTGGGTAAGAAAAGACACATCTAGTCTCTTCTCTCTTGGCCAGCTACTAGCTAGTAGTAGCAGCTAGTGTAACTTTGCATCGTTTGGAACATTTTAAGGTGAATGATACAGAGAGTTTGTTCGATGATTTTACAGGTGGCTATGATAAGGAGGAGAAAGCGGCGAGGGCGTATGATCTTGCCGCGTTGAAGTACTGGGGTCCTAGCACCACAACCAACTTTCCCGTAATTAACTCTCATGCATATATACAAAGATGGATTTGTTACATATTTATAATGCATGCATGATCAAAATATATAGCTCCTGATTGATGCAAGTGTGTGTAGTAAAAGCATGTGCACCATGCGTATATATGTGTGTGGTTTTTGGTTGATGTATCTTTATGGGGCAAGCTGTTAAATCTTTCAGGTTGCCGAGTACGAAAAGGAGCTTGAGGAGATGAAGCATATGACACGCCAGGAGTTTGTAGCTTCACTTAGGAGGTACAAGCTAATGATCACTCTTTAGCAATGTTTATGTGTTGTGATATTCCATGCATGGTCATTCATCAAAGTATATATGCTCCCATGCAAAGCCATTCTATGCATGCATGTTTCATCATGATCGGCCTGTTTCTTTTTTTTTATATGTATGTAGCTTTGTTAATTTATTTGTTCATGCCAGCTTGATGAAAAAACTTGTGCTGGTGCATGCAGGAAGAGCAGTGGATTCTCCCGTGGTGCTTCTATATACAGGGGTGTTACAAGGTTCATATATATATAGATCTTTCACTAATCTTTCACTTGTTGCCTAGCTAGCTATGTTTGGCCTCGATCTTGCACGTAAATCTCAGGGTAACTGATCGATGTTTTGTGCATACAACCATGTAGACATCATCAGCATGGGCGATGGCAAGCAAGGATAGGAAGAGTGGCTGGCAACAAGGATCTCTACCTCGGAACATTCGGTAATTGAGTTTGTACATTAATATCCATGTTGAATCTGTCGTCCATATTCATTTTTTTTTCTTTATCAGAAATTTGTTAAGCCTTTTTTGTTGCCCTCTTGTTCAACAAATGCATGACCTGATAAGAAAAAGTGATATCAACAACCCCACAAAACCTCTCAAAACATTTGACTAATTATATCTAGGTGATGTTTGCAGAAAACACGCATGTTGGCAATACCTCATGCTAATGTTTTCTAATACTAGTGGATCTACACAGACAGTGCAATGTCAGTGTGCTCATCATGTAGATGAATGCTCAAGAGTTTTCTCGACGCTAAGCTATACATAATCTTTGTCATTAGAACTTTCTTTTATCAAAGATGAAATTGCAAGTAGGAGGGTGCATGCACGTGTTGGGCCCCTCATTAGCTAGCATTAGTCATTTTCTTACACTCAACATTACAATATTAAGCCCTTGCACGTAGGTTCCATCTTAATTTATGCTTTGCACACACAGGGCTTGTAGCTAGATTCGTCGACATATTTTATGCAGGTCAAAAACATCTACTTTGACCAAGATGTAAGCATGCCCACATTTGATTCGAAATTTGTCATCTTTTGCGCGCCACGCATGATGGTTTTGGGGCTTTATGCAGCAGGCAAGGAAAAAAGAAGACACACCATGCTTAGACCATGGACGCATGTATATATCTATGGCTGATTGATTTGCAAAACCTGAACACATTGCCTTTCTTCGTTCACTGCATGTAGCAGCCCGTGTTTGGAATATCATAATTACTGCTATTACCGCGCTCGGCTTTCCACAAAGCATGTGATTGGTGATTAATTTACTACTGCCTTGCTGAACCGGCCATTATTATTGTACTATGTTGGATTTAACTAAGCTTGATCACCACACTGGGGCACTGGGCTACAGTTTCGTCAGTTGTTGCTTGGTCCAAAGTCTTACTGGTGCAACTTGCTGGTTGTTTATAAACTTACTGGAAGGCTCACTGCATTTTGATGCCATACTTTGTTAAGTACAATTAGCTAATTCAAATATGTTTCATGTGAACATTACTATTCAGTCATTAGTGATTTACAGGTGGTGTTCAAGTACCTAAATGAAATTGATCTGACAATAACGCATCGTCCTTTTGCATATGTGTGGTTTTCAACAGCTGATTGTTGCTTGCTTGCTTCTTTCAGGCACTGAGGAGGAAGCTGCAGAAGCTTATGACATCGCGGCGATCAAGTTCCGTGGCCTGAATGCTGTCACCAACTTTGAGATCGGCCGGTATAACGTGGAGAGCATAATCAGTAGCAACCTTCCAATCGGGAGCATGGCCGGCAACCGGAGCACCAAGGCCGGCCTAGAGCTCGCTCCGTCGAGCTCGGCCGACGCCATTGCCGCCGCCGCCGAAGCGAACCACACCGGCGTCGCGCCACCGTCGACGCTTGCGTTCACAGCTCTCCCCATGAAGTATGATCAGGCGGATTACCTGTCATACCTCGCATTGCAGCATCACCAGCAAGGAAACCTTCAGGGGCTAGGCTTCGGTCTCTACAGCTCAGGTGTAAACCTGGATTTTGCAAATGCCAATGGCAATGGAGCCATGTCACATTGCTACACCAATGTCTCATTACATGAGCAGCAGCAACAGCATCAGCATCAGCATCAGCAGGAGCAGCAGCAAGATCAACAGGATGATCAGTCACAAAGCTCAAACAACAGCTGCGGCTCCATTCCGTTTGCAACACCCATAGCTTTCAGTGGGTCATATGAAAGCTCCATGACAGCAGCAGGCTCCTTTGGATACTACCCAAATGTTGCAGCCTTTCAGACACCAATCTTTGGGATGGAATGATTTGGGGAGGTGGCACTTTGCAGGCAAAAAGGATGAAGAGCCTGATCCCTGATCAGAGGTGATGAGGATCAAGACTGACATAGTTCATTCTCACACAACAACAACAAGAACAACAAACATAAAGAGCAGGGGAAAAGAGTGGTAATGTAGTAGTAGTGGTATGATGATAAAGTATGATGCAAACATAGTAGGAAGCAGTATGCAGGAGAGAGACACTGACAGGTCAGAGACAGGAGGAGAAGACTGTGCTAACAAAACGATGCAGCGCAAGCATATTGTTTTATTTTACTGCCCTTTTACCCTTTTGTAGCTTTGTTTTCTTGTGCTTTTGTCATCGCTGAGCTTTGTTTGCCGCTCAGCTTCTTTTGAGCTTTTCTTTCTACTGACATGATTCTGCAAGTGCCATGATAGCTTAGCCCATGTACAATGGAAGCAGGGACGTCTCTTTGTAGCTTTTGCTTCTTTTCTTTTGTTAGATCGCCTTTAGTAGTGGCCCCTGTTTACTCAAGAAGTTGCTCTCCCTCCACAAGTATACAATGTAATGTACTGAAGGAACTTTGAGAAATTCTTAAGTGTAGTAGCCAGCTTCAGAAGCTAAATATTTCATTCAGTACTTCAAAAGAAGTAAAAAATTCAGTACTTTATGCTTGTACTTCCTACGTTTCACAATGTAAGTTCTTCTAGCATTTTTTATATTCATATTGATGTCAATGAATCTAGATAGATATATATGTTTAAATTCATTAACATCAATATAAATATAAAAAATGTTAGAATGAAAAACGGAGGGAGTACTGTTTACGTTACTGAGATCTGTTACAGGCCGATGGAGCGTTATCTCCGTAAACAAGGACGAAACGAAGTTCTGTACCGATATTTTCAACATGGGCCGAAAAGGATGAGATGGTCGGCCTGGCCCACAATCCTTTTCTGATAGTTCTCGTTGCGTCCTGGCCCAAGAAGAATGGCCTGCAGGCCGGCCCAAGTACTATGGGAATTCCATCCCAGCCGAAACAAAGATGGGCTGCAAGTGGGCGGGAATCTTATTCCCCACGGAAATAAGTTCATAGGAGGTCCCTTAACTTGTCAACGAATCCGATTTTCGTCCTTAAACCCCAAAACCAGATATAACGGGTCCCTCAACTATCAAAACCGGTGCAGATAAGGTCCCTCGGCGGTTTAGATGGCGGTTTTGGCTGACGTGGCGCCTACGTGGCTATTTTGACTCGATCTTCATCTTACGTGGCGCTTACGTGGCAAGAAAAATAATAAAACCAGTGGACCCCACGTATCAGTTTCACACACAAAAAAATTAAAACTGGTGGGACCCCGTGGGCCCCACATGTCATCCTCACTCCCCTCCTCTTCTTCCTTTTTCACTCCCCATCTCCCCTCTCTTCGTCTCGCCGGCGGCTGCTGGGAAAGAAGCAGCGTGTGGGCACCGGCTGGAGGGAGGAGAGGAGCGGCGCGAGCGCGGGCGGCGGCCGGAGGGAGGAGAGAAGCGGCGCGCGCGCGGGCGGCGGTCGGCGAGAAAGGAGCCACGCGCCGGGCGTCGGCCGGAGGGAGGAGAGGAGCGGCGCCCGCGCGGGCGGCGGCAGGCGAGAAAGGAGCCGCGCGCGGGCGACTTCTCCCACTGCTTCCTCTCCCGCCGCCCCTGAAGCGACGACGGTGACGGGTTCAACGAGGAGAAGGACGAGCACCTCACCATCGCGGCCCCCGCCCCGTTTCCACCGTCCTCCGCGCTGCCCACCGACCTCGATGACGTCCTCTTCTTCCTCCTGTCTCCAGAAACCCACGGGTCACGGGAAGTTATGCGGCCGACGGCGGTGGCGGCGGCAGGTCATCAGCAAGTTTTTCTACAGTGTCGCGAACAACAACATAGGCAGCCGCGCAAAGAAATCCCATTTGCCTCATTCCACCACCTAGTGTCTTCCTAAGAATTTTAGCCTGAAAGTCCTATTTCCATCGTTACATCCCATCTGCAGTTTAAGGTAACAAGTTAACAAGCACAATTGAACAGACCTTTTCTATGAAGGCCGTCGAACCAACAATAACTGATCCAACAGGAGCGCCTAAGCCTTCAGATATGCACACCTGCAGTGCAAATTTCCGTCGACCTCCTCGCACCGCTCTTCACCGACCTCCTGCGGCGTAGACCTGCCGACGCCGTGGCCCGTGGTGTTCGACGGCGTCCTCCCGTGGGCTGCCACAGCGGCGGCCGAGCTCCGCATCTGCCTCGTCAACGGCGTCAGCGACGACGTCCTGAAGCGCGGACGCGGCGGGGAAGCGTGCGCCGTCACGGACGCCGCGCGCGCTGGCGTGGCTCGACGCGAAGCCCACGCGGTCGGTGGTGTACGTTTGCTTCGGCAGCCTCACCCGGTTCCCGCACGAGCAGGTCGCAGAGCTCGGCATAGGGCTCGCTGACTCCGGCGTGAACTTCGTGTGGGGTCGTCGGGGATAAGAACGCGTCGCCGCCGCAGCCAGGGTCACCTCACGCCGCCCCTTCCTCTTACGCCCACAGCCGCCGGAGCGTGCCTTCGCCGCCGCGCGCCGCTCTCTCCGTCGCGACAAAGGAGATAGGAGAGAGATGAACTGATGAAGAGTGGGGCCGGGAGAGGAGGAAGAAAAGGAGGGCTGAGAATGACACGTGGGGCCCACGTGGGGCCCACTATTTTTAAATTAATTTGTGTGTGACACTGACATGCGGGTCCCACAAGGTTTATTATTTTTCTAAATCGGATTGCCACGTAAGCGACACGTCAATACCACATCAGATGAAGACCAAGTCAAAATAGCCACGTAGGCGCCACGTCAGCCAAAACCGCTGTCCAAACTGCCGAGGAACCTCATTTGCACTGGTTTTGACAGTTGAGGGACTCGTTGTATCTGGTTTTGTGGTTGAATGACGAAAATCAGATTCGTTGACAAGTTAAGGGACCTTAGATGAACTTATTCCTTCCCCACGTAGATGGGAGTCCCGTTTCGGCCCAATTATGGGCTGCACCTACACTAAGGGCATGTTCACTTTGTTGCAAAAAAAAACCTTACCAAATTTGGCATTACCAAAATTTTTGCACAGTTACCAAAATTTTGGCAAGATTTCTTATATAGTTATAAAAATTTGGTAGCAAACTAAATGTAGCCACTTTTTTGACAATTTTACTAAAATTTGGTAAGGTTAAAAATGGCATCAAAGTGAACAGGCCCTAAACTTCTATTCCGGCCTAAAGATAATAGCCTTCTAAGCAACCGTATCAACCTCCAAGTGCACATGTGAAACGGATGAATATGAAGATTAAGATTTCCAAGTGCACATGTGTTCACATGTGAATATGAAGATTTCCAAGCGCGCTTGTGAAACGGATGAATACGAAGATTAAGTTGTCGTATGTAAAACGAGAGAGAGCCATTAATATATAATTAATTAAGTTTTAATTATTATAAACTTGACAAAAGGATATATTTAATATTTTAAAACAACTTCTACCTGAAAAGTTTCCGCACAAAACGTATAGTTTAATAGTTTAAAAAACATGCTAATGTAAAATGAGATAAAATCTAAATCTTGATCAGAAAACTGAGATAAAATTTGAATCTTAATCGAAAAGAATAGTGCCATGCACGATGTGTCCATGTCAACTCCCCTCAGGCTGTCGATAGAGAGGGCGGCGACTAGGGTGACAACTGACAACGACGATCGTCACCGGGCCTAGGTGCTTTGGGCAGCGCGAGGTGGCACACGATAAGTAGTGGGACACTCTAATATTTGTCTTAATCAATTGGATAACATATATTCAAATAAGTACTTTCTCCGTTCACATAGCTAAAGTTAAACTGTTTGACTAAGTTTGTAGAAAAAAAGTAAAATATATTTAATTATTGATTTGATGAAACTAATTTAGTATTATAAATATTATTATATTTGTCTATAAACTTAGTCAAATATAAAACAATTTGATATTGACCAAAGTCAAAACGAAGAGAGTAGTACATGTATAGTAAAGTAAGGACATTTTACCCATAAGAAAGTATAGGTAGTTTTTGCTAATATAATGCATAAACATGTAAGAGGATGTTTACATATAGTGATACATAGGCAAAACTACCAAAGTGTTTATTATTCCACGACTGATGTAAATGAAAGACAATGCAAAGCAAAATCAAACTGGGATATAGATCAAAGGGCATGAAATTCCATAGGAAATATCGTTTCCACAATACGCCCTCTCCTCCATGCTCTCTGTTCCTTTATTAACAGCCACCTCCGCCGCCGCCACAGCCACCTCCACCGCCTCCACACCCGGCGCCACCGCCGCCGCCACAGCCACCTCCACCGCCTCCACACCCGGCGCCACCTCCTCCATAGCTGTGCCGCTTCCGTCCACCGGAGCTGCCCTTGCCATCGGCGCAGTTAAACACGACGAACGCCACGATCGCTACGGCCGCCACGAAGACCAGAGCTATGCCGACAACACTCCTGCTCACGTCGGGCATGGAGCCGCCGGCGGCGGCGAAGCCTGCGTCCACGGCGAGCCTGACCATCGTGATATATATATCAAGATCGAGCTGCCCCGCTTGTTGGTGAGATCGGGTGGTAATTAAAGGTTTGGAGGGAGCTAATTGCTTAGCTGTCTATATATATATATACTACTCCAGTTGAAACGGACACGGAACAGCGGAACTGTCCAGTTGAAATATCTTCATCGAGTGGTGAGCCAACTATTTCTACGAAATTGCTGCGTTATACTCCATCTCAAAAGAAAAAGAAAAAGAACTTAGGAGAGGATACATGATTCTTTCTTTCTAGAATAATAAATCTGAAGAATATTACATCTCTTTTTAGATTGTTTTTTTTTTTTGATAAAGAGAGTATACCTGTAACCTGCATGCAGGATGTATATAGGATCATTGCCTTAAGAAATCTAGCTCAGAATGGTACGTTACGTTATTTTCTTGTCTCCTTTTTTTCTTTGCGAGAACAATATACGTTACGTGTATTACAGATATATAGATTGATTGATCGGGAGGTTTTCATATATATCTAAGGATGACTGATTCAATCGTTGTCCATCTAGAAGTTAGATAATTGGCAATTGTTCCCACGGCGGCTAGTTTTATATATCAGCTTAAATGCTTAATTATCTGTATTGCGCGTCCTTTATTGTACGTCATGTCGACAACGTCACGACCACTTGCTGTTTGACCTTATTGCTAATTAGCTCGATATCTACTGAAATTAGGCTTTGTTGGCCGATGGGGACAAAGTACTTCTACATCCAAAACATGATATGCACTTACACTACTACATGATAAATTTTTCTGCACGCCGTCCCCTTTTATTTTCACGCGGTCCGTAAGTGAAACCGCACGAGAAAATAGGGGTACTAGCGCCGGACCGTCGCCCGCACGGGAAAACGCATTTTCCCTTTTTTTTCCCTTTCACCCACTTCGAATGTTTCACACCCTCTCTCTCCTCTTTTCCCTCTCACCCACTTCAAAGTTTGCGGAGGCGGAGTGGCAGCTGCGCAACCACGGCGACGACGACGGGATTTTTTCTGGCCTGAAGAAGAGAAGAGAGAAGAGAGAAAAGAGAGGAGAGGAGAAGAAAAGAGAAAAAACAAATATGTGCAGCTGACATGTGGGCCCATGTACTTTTTAAAAAAGAATTTTGCTGACTAGGATGCCACGTCAGCGAAACCAGCCATATATACTGCCTTAGGACCTTTTATGCACGGTATGTGTGAGTTTAGGGGTATACATTTCTGGTTTTGTGGTTAAGGGACCTCAAAAAATCTCGCTGTTAAGTTGAGGGACCTCCAGTGAACTTATTCCCTCTATTATTTACCTTGCGCACACTTCACAAACTGTTAAACGGTGTATGGTTTACGAAAACTCTGTAGAAAAGTTGCTAAAAATTCATATTGATCCTTTCTAAGTTTTTTAAGCTAATAATTAATTAATCACGTACTAATCCATTGTTCTGTTTTTGTGTCGGAGGTGAGAGTTCCCAACCCTCACGGACTCACCTAAGAATACAGTGCACATGCGAAACGGATGAATATGAAGATTAAGTTGACGTACGTAAAATGGGATGGGGCTATAATTAGTATATAATTAATTAAGTTTTAATTATTACAAACTTGACAAATGCATATTTGATATTTTAAAGCAACTTCTATATAGAAAATTTTTCGCACAATATATACCGTTTAGTAGTTTAAAAAACATACTAATGGAAATTGAGATAAAATCTGAATCTTAATCGGAAAAGGATATGGCCATGCACCATGTCGACTCCCCTCACGCTATCGATAGAGGGCGGCGAGCCAGCGACTAGGGTGACAACGGTGATCGTCAGCGGATCCAGGTGCTTTGGGCAACGCGTTAGGTGGCACACGATAGGTAGTGGGACTCTCTAATATTTGTCTTAATCAATTGGATAACATATATTAAATAAGCACATGTATAGTAAAGGATGGACATTTTACCCATAAGAAAGTATAGTTATATAATACATAAACATGTAAGAAGATGTTTACATATAATGATACATGAGCAAAATTACCATAGCGTTCATTATTTCACGATTGATGCAAATGAAAAACATTGCAAAGCAACATGCGTCAAACTGGGGTAGATCAAAGGACATGAATTCCATAGGAAATCGTTTCCACACAACGCTATATATATACCTACACCGCTATATATCTCTCCTCCATGCTCTGTTCCCTTCATTAACAGCCACCACCGCTGCCGCCGCCGCCGCCGCAACCACCGCCACCTCCGCCGCCGCCGCCGCCACCGCAACCACCGCCACCTCCGCCGCCGCCACAGCCACCTCCACCGCCTCCATCAGCGCCACCGCCAGCATCATCACCTCCCCAAAAGGTGCTCCTCCTCCTCCGCCATCGGCGCAGTTAAACACGACGAACGCCACGATCGCTACGGCCGCCACGATGACCAGCGCTATGCCGACAACACTGCTGGTCACGTCGGGCACGGAGCCGCCGCCGGCGGCGAAGCCTCGGCCAAGGCCGGCGTCCACGGCGAGCCTACCCATGGTGATATATCGATCGAGCTGCCGCTTGCTAGTGAGATCGGGTGGTAATTAAAGGGTTGGAGGGAGCTAGCTAGCTAGCTTAGCTGTCTATATAGGCTGTGTGGTTAGATCACACTAAAATTGGAAGTTTGGTTAAAATTGTAACGATGTGACAAAAAAGTTGAAAGTTTACGTGTGTAGGAAAATTTTGATGTGATAGAAATTTTGGAAGTTTGAAAAAAAAAACTTTTTAACTAAACACGGCCTTCACTGACATGGAACAGCGGAACTGGCCAGTTGAAATATCTTCATCTAGTGGCGCGAACTATTTCTACGAAATTGGCCAGTTGAAATATCTTCATCCGGTGGCACGAGCTATTTCTACGAAATTGCTGCGTTGTACTCTGTCAAAAAAAAAATTAGAAGAGGATATATGATTTCTCCCCGCACAACGAATCTAACAATATCACATCTCTTCCTAAGTTAGGTTTTTTTTTTTAGACGAATTGAGTATACCTGTAGCATGTAGGATGTATATAGGATCATTGCCTTAAAAAATCTAGCTCAGAATGGTACGTTACGTTATCTTCTTATCTCCTTTTTTTTTTTTGCGAGAACAATATACGTCCTTGATTGTACGCCAAGTCGCCAACGTCATGACCACGTTGCTGTTTGACCTTATAACTAATAATTAGCTCGATATCTACTGAAATTTGGCTTCGTTGGCCGATCGGGACAAACTACTTCTACATCCAAAACATTATATGCACTTAATTTGTTAACTACTATATATTAATTGTACATTGTGTCGATAGAAATTGGCTCATGTTGACCACAGTGTTAACCGCTCATCATCGCCGGCGTACGTGGATCATTACGGCGAAACGCACTGACACCCATCCGCTGCATGATTCGCCGAGGAGTTAGGCTACTGCCAGGACGGTGACGGAGTCGTTAGGCCCATCCAAATGTCTGTGAAAAGAAAATTTTTAGGTGGCACATCAAATGTTTGACCGGATATCAGAATGGGTTTTCGGACATGAATGAAAAACTAATTTTTATAACTCATCTGTAAACCGCGAGGCGAATCTTTTAAGTCTAATTAATCCATCATTAACACATGTGGGTTATTGTAGCACTTATGGCTAATTATAGATAAATTAGGCTCAAAAGATTTGTCTCGCGATTTCCATGCAAATTGTACCAGTGGTTTTTATTTTTATCTATATTTAATGCTCTATGCATATGTTTAAAGATTAGATGGGATGTTTTTAGGAAAAAAAAATTGGGAACTGCACCAGCCAAGTGCTCGATCGCCGTTTAATTCTGACCGCTTGCTTGTACGCCAAGACATGATCGACAACGTTGCTGTTTGACCTTGACAATTGACAGTCTCGATCACTTTTGAAAATTATCACTTCGCGAAAAGAAAATTTTTAGATATCACATCGGACGTTTGACCGGATATCGGAAGGGGTTTCAAACACGAATGAAAAAACTAATTTCATAACTCGTATGGAAACCACGAGATTAATTTATTAAGCCTAATTAATCTGTTATGAGCACATGTGGGTTACTGTAGCACTTATGGCTAATCATAGACTAATTAGGCTCAAAAGATTCGTCTCCCAATTTCTATGCAAGCTGTGCAATTAGTTTTTTTATTTTATCTATATTTAATGCTACATGCATGTGTCTAAAGATTCGACATGATGTTTTTGGAAAAAAAATTTATGAACTACACAAGGCCTTAACCTGTCGAAGTATCTTTAGGGTGTGTTTAATTCCAGCTAAAATTGGAAGTTTTATTGAAATTGGAATGATGTGACGGAAAAGTTAGAAGTTTGTGTGTGTAGAAAAGTTAGATGTGACGTTTTTGGTTCAAACTTTGCAACTAATTAAACACGGCCTTACCCAATAAATAATTTGCACCTCATGTTCTTACATTGTACACATATATATCTTTTTAAATTAACAGCACAAAATGCATCCAATAATTAAACTGATCATATATAAATTCAAACTGAGACAAGAAGTAATACTCAACCGGACAACCTCGAGGAGCTATGATTTTTTCACAATCTACTACATTCGTCGTAAAATAAATATAGCCGTGGATATTCATATTCAACGTTTAACCGTTCGTCTTATTTAAAAAAATGTAAAAAAGTGTACATGTTTTATCATCTAATAACAATAAAAATACTAATCATAAAAAATCAAATAAAACGAAAACCAAATGTTAAACATTAACAATGTAAAACTACAATTAGTATTAAGGAATGACGAAGGATTTTCGGAGGAATGAGATTCCAAAGAATTTTTTCCTTCAAGCCTCTTTGATTCATAGGAAAGGCAAGTATAAATTCCATATGATTGCATTCCTATGAGTGGATTCCAAAGGTAACTAAAAAAGAGGTCAGACCTCTTGGAATTCTTCTGGGCGCAGATTCCTTTGTTTTCCCTATGCCTCTATCAAAGGGATCTTCTTACGTTTTTCTATGTTTTCTCTTCCCGAGGATTTCAAAATCCTACCACTTCAAATCCTGTGTTTTTTCTAATCATGCGTTTTTCCAATCCAGTGAATTAAAGGGACCCTTATTTGACTACGAAGGTAGTCAGAGTATCTCGTGTTACAAAAGTTAGTCGATATAGCGGAACGACGACTAACCTTCTAGTCGCTTTTAGTAGTGGCCCCTGTTTACTCTAGAAGTTGCTCTCCACAAGTATACAATGTAATGTAATGCAGGAACTATCAGAAATTTTAAAGTGTAGTAGCCAGCTTCATAAGCTAGTATTGCATTCAGTACTTCAAATGAAGTAAAAGATTCAGTACTCATCACGAGTTATGCTTGTACTGTTTACTGAGATCAGTTACAGGCTAAAAGAGCAGATTTATCTCCGTAAACAAGGCCGAAACGAAGTTCTGTACCATTATTTTCAACATGGGCTGAAAAGGATGAGATGGTCGGCCTGGCCCATCCTTTTCTGATAGTTACGCCCTGGCCCAAGAAGAATGGCCTGCACGCCGGCCTAACTACTAGGCTGCACGAAGATCGGAATTCCATCCCAGCCCAAAAAGATGGGCTGCAAGCCTACAAGTGGAAGGGAATCCCATTCTGGCCCAACTTGTATGAGCACCACGTAGATAGGAGTCCCGTTTCGGCCCAATAATTATAGGCCGGACCTACACTAAACTCCCATTCTGGCCTAAAAATAATACGCCTTCTTTGGAAGCCACCGTTTCAAAAGAATTTATGGGTATTTGTTGGTAATATAATACATATAAACATGTACGACGATGTTTATATAGGAGGTCTATTCACTTTGAGCCATTTTCAACATTACCAAATGTCTACATTTAGTTTGCTGTTAAATTTTGGTAACTATCACAAAATTTAGTAAGGTTGAAAGTGGTATCAAAGTGAACAGGCCCATAATGATACATAAGCAGAATTACCAAAGTGTTTGTTATTTCACGACTGATGGAAACGAAAAACACTGCAAAGCAAAATCAAACTGGGGTAGATCAAAGGACATGAAATTCCATCACCTACACCGCTATATCTCTCTCCTCCATATGCTCTGTTCCTTTATTAACAGCCACCTCCACCGCCGCCGCCGCCGCCGCAACCACCGCCACCGCCACCTCCACCACCTCCACATCCACAGGCGGCGCCACCGCTAGCACCACCTCCACAGACGGCGCCAACGCCAACAGTACCACCTCCTGGATTGGTGCGCCGGTTCCGTCCACCGGAGCTATCCATGCCATCGGCGCAGTTAAACACGACGAACGCCACGATCGCTACGGCCGCCACGAAGACCAGCGCTATGCCGACAACACTCCTGCTCACGTCGGGCACGGAGCCGCCGCCGCCGGCGGCGAAGCCTCGGCCAAGGCCGGCGTCCACGGCGAGCCTAACCATTGTGATATATCGATCGATCGAGCTGCCGCTTGTTGGCTGTGATATATCGATCGAGCTGCCGGCCGCTTGTTGGCGAGATCGTTCGGGTGGTAATTATAGGGTTGGAGAGAGCTAGCTAGCTGGCTATACTAGCTTATCTTCACTGACACGGAACAGCGGAACTGGCCGGTTGAAATGTCTTCCATCGAGTGGTGCGAACTACTTCCTCCGTCCCAAAATATAACAACCACGTACTAATGTGACATATCCTACCTTATCCAGATTCGTTGTACTGAGATGTGTCACATCCAGTACATTGCTATCTATATTTTAGAACGGAGAGAGTATTAATTTTTACAAATTTGCTGCATTGTACCTGTAGCATGTAGGTGCGCCGCCTGTAGCATGTAGACAGGGTTAAACCTTTCGGTTTAGCCGGTTTGATCGGACTCACCGGAATGCCGAAATTTTAGAAATTTCCAAAATTTTGAATAAAACTTAGTTGAATTTGAATAAATATTACCAAAATTTACGGAAAAATTAAAAAATTTAAAAATTTCGACCAAAATAATATCGTATCGGAGCGGTCTGAAATGACCGCGAAAATTTCGTTCCGGAATTTCCAACCCTGTGTAGGATGTACTCTCTCTCTCTCTGCCCATAAAAAATCAAATTCCATTAATGTATCTAGATAATGTGTCTAGATTTATCTTTAGGATTTAGTTTTTTTATGGCTCAGAATGGATACACTACGTTATCTTCTTCTTCTTTTTCTTCGACAACAATATATGCGTTACGTGTATTAGAGATAGGTTGATCGATCGGTTTTCATATATATCTAAACCAATCGAAGGATAACTGATTCGATCGTTGTCCATGTAGAATTAACTAAGGCAATTGTTCCCACGGCGGCTAGTTTTATATCAGCTTAAATGCTTAATCATGTGTAGTGCGAGTCCTTGATTGTACGCCAAGTCGCCAACGTCATGACCACGTTGCTGTTTGACCTTATTCTTAATTACTTTATCCATTTCACAATGTAAGTCATTCTATCATTTCTCATATTCATATTAATATTAATGAATCTAGACATATATTATGAAACGGGGGAGTAGCTCGATATCTACTGAAATTATGCTTCGTTGGCCGATCGGGACAAAGTACATCCAAAACATGATATGCACTTAATTTGTTAACTACTCCCTCCGTATTTTAATGTATGACGCCGTTGATTTTTTAACCAACGTTTGACCATTTGTCTTATTTAAAAAAAATTATATTATTATCATTTATTTTACCGTGACCTGATTTATCATCAAATGTTCTTTAAGCATGATATAAATATTTTTATATTTACACAAAAAATTTGAATAAGACGAATGGTCAAACGTTGATTAAAAAGTCAACGGTGTCATACATTAAAATACGGAGGGAGTATATACTATTAATTATACATTGTGTTCGTAGAAATTGGCTTATGTTGACCACAGTGTTAATTAACCGGCCATCGCCGGCGGCGAGACGTCTGGATCATTACGGCCAAACGCACGGAGCCACGGACACCCATCCGCTGATGATTCGCCAAGGAGCTAGGTTACTGCCAGGACGGAGTCGTTAGGCCCAGCCGCTTGGGCCGCCCAGCCGGCTGTGTTTAGGTTCCCCCAAATCCCTAACTTCCATCTACATCGAAAACTTTCCTAACCATAAACTATCAACTTTTTCTCTAAATACAACTTTCTCACAATTCTTACTTCTCACCATTTATACACACCCTTAGTTCCCACCAAATAAAAAAGTTTAGTTTAAAATTGAAAGCGGATATGAAATAAAATAGTTGAAGTTTGGTATGTAAGAAACGTTTTGAGATGTGAATGAAAAGTTGGTAGGCTGAAAAAAAAACTTTGGAGTAACAACGGTGCAAATTAAAGTGCTCGATCATATCGCGCTTGATTGCTCACCACTTGCTTGTCGCCAAGCCATGATTGAACAGAACGTTTTGCTGTTTGACATGCCTTGTTCGATCACTTTTGAAATACGGCGCTGCTGAAGGACCTTTACCCAACAAAATAATTTGCACTCTGTTCTTACATTGTAAACAACATCTTATTTGTAATTAAGGCTGTGTTTAGTTCCTAAAAAAATTAAAGTTACGGGAAGTTTAAAAAATTTAATGTGAGTAAGGAATTTTAGAATGTAATGTGAATGGAAAATTAGAAATTGAGGGTGCACTAAACGCGCATACAGTACAAAATTGCATCCAGTAATTTAAACTGATCATATATAGCATAAATACAACTGGAGACAAGAAGTAATCTCAATGGACAGACCTCAAGGAGCTCTGAATTTTTTTCACAATCTATCTCATAATTATAATGGTACATTAATGGCAGCATATTACTCCCTCCGTCTCACAATATAGAGATTTGTTTCAGTTTTTATTGTAATGTTTTGGCCACGTCGGCGTCTTATTCAAATTCTTTTTACAAATATAAAAAAAATAAAAAATAGTGTTACAAGTACCGTAGAAAAAGTAAGTCGCAAATAAATAATTAATAAATTTAAAAAAAAATTAAATAAGATTAAGTGGTCAAACGCTGCGACAAAAAAAAAAAAAAACCTACGGAGGGAGTAGTAGCCAGCAGACATACAGTGGCCGAGTTAAACTCGCCGTTGACGTCAGAACCCCACCACCACCGACGCCCACCCCCGCCGCAGCGCCACCGCTGATTCGCGCTGCCTTGCCCCGTGGTTCACGGAGTAGTGGGTGCCCGCCGCCGCCGCCATGGTCCTCGCGCCAATGGTGGGCACCCTCCTCACATGGTCTTCCGCATGCCGTGGGGAATGGTGGTGCCCGGCACGCCGCGGCCCCAGCATGCCCGTGGCCATGGTGGGGTGTCCGCCGCATTGTCTCCGCATGTCCGTGCCATGGTGGTGATGGCCCGCCGTGAGCAATCGAGTATCAGCGGAAAATGCACAAATCACAACAAGAGAATTGGGAATTAAGCACTGAAGCACAGCGACGTGTTTAACTCGTTCTTACGCTGGTCGCCGCGCCGCATCACGCGGCCATCGGCCGCCGCCGTCCGGCCCATCGTCCAACCACGCATCGCCTCCGACGCCGCCGCCACCATCCCCGTCTTCCTGCGGCGGCGGCGCTTATCTTTCTTTCCTTCTTGGCTGTCTTTTAGGCCCCATCAGCAGGTGTGGGGGAGGATGGTGGGGACTTAGTGGTCCTCCTTTGGTAGAGGCGTTGGGTTGGTGGGAGCGAGATGTTAGAGCGGAGGCAGAGGGATGGAGCAGGGTGGGCGGCTATGGTTAGGCTGGCTGGGCTGGCAGGAACCCCAGGGTGCTAAAGTGCTGAGACAACTTCTTTGCTTCGGTAACAATGGTGAGGGGCATTAAGCTGTTTACTGAGGGCGGGGCATGGGCTTCGGCCATGCGTAGCTCTTGGGCCGGTGTTCTCGGGTCGGGCTTTCGGGCTTTGGGCCGGGCCTTAGCGTCGTAGCGAATCGGCCCGTGTTTCGTTATGTGGCTTGATGGGCCTAAAGACAGCCTAAAGAAGGAAGAAAAGATAAGCGCGCGGGCGCAGGGAAGACGGGGATGGTGGGGCGGCGACGGAGGCGATGGGTGGTGGCGACGGGCCGGACGGCGGCGGCGATGGCGGTTTTGATGGCGCGGCGGCGACAGCCCTAGGTAAGAACGAGAACGGTGTGCTTCAGTGGCTTTTAGTTCCAATCTCTCTTGGTTGTGGATTTGTTGCATTTTTCGGTGCTAGCTCGGATTGCTACGGCGGGGCATCACCACATGGCTCCCCCACGGACATGGCGGAGACAGGAATTGGGCGGGGACACCAAGACATGGGCCAGGGCATGGCGGGGAATGGCACCGCGGCGGGCGGGCACGGCACCATCCCAGGGCATGGCGGAGACGCATGGTGGAGGAGGCTGGCCACACATGGCGGAGACAATGGGGGCGGCGCGGGCACCAACTACTCGGTGACCACGGGGCAAGAGCGGATTCAGCGGTTGGCGGCTTGCGGCGGGGGTGGTGGTGGTGGTGGTGGGTTCTGACGTCCACGGGAGTTAACTCGGCCACTGTACGTCGTGCTGGCTACTACTCCCTCCGTAGTTTTTTTTTTTTTTTTTTGTCTCGCAGCGTTTGACACTTATCTTATTTAATTTTTTTTAAATAATTAATTATTTTATTTGCGACTTACTTTATTATCTACGGTACTGTAAACACTATTTTTATTTTTTTATATTTGTAAAAAGAATTTGAATAAGACGAGTGGTCAAACATTACAAATAAAAACTGAAAATCTCTTATATTGTGAGACGGAGGGAGTATATGCTGCATTATGTACATTATTATTTGAGATAGATTGTGAAAAAATCAGAGCTCCTTGAGGTTGTCCAGTTGAGTATTACTTCTTGTCTCAGTTGTATTTATGTATATATGATCAGTTTAATTACTGGATGCATTTTGTACTGTTAGGCCGCGTTTAGTTCACCCTCAATTTCTAATTTTCATCAATTATATCTAAATTTCTACTCACATAAACTTTTAACTTTTTCCTAAACTTTTAATTTTTTTAGGAACTAAACACAGCCTTAATTAATAAGATGTGGACAATGTAAGAACAGAGTTGCAAATTATTTGTTGGGTAAGGTCCTTCAGCAGGTTAATTTTCAAAAAGTGATCGAGACAAGTGAATGTCAAACAGCAACGTTGTCAATCATGGCTTGGCGTACAGCAAGTGGTGAGAATCAAGCGGCGATATGATCGAGCACTTTAATTTGACCGTGTTTACTTCCAAAGTTTTTTTCAACTACCAACTTTTCCATCACATCAAAACTTTCTACATACAAACTTTCAACTATTTTATCATATCGTTTAAATTTTAACTTTTGGTGTGAAGGGTGTGTTTAAATGGTGAGAAGTTAAGAGTTGTGAGAAAGTTGGTAGTTTAGAGAAAAGTTGATGTTATGTGTGTGTAGGAAAGTTTCGATGTGATGGAAAGTTAGGATTTTGGGTGGAACTAAACACGGCCTAAACACAGCCGGCTGGGAGGCTGGGGCCTAACGACTCCGTCTGGCAGTAACCTAGCTCTTGGCGAATCATCAGCGATGGGTGTCCGTGGCTCCGTGCGTTTGGCCGTAATGGCAGACGTTCGCCGCTGGCGATGGCCGGTTAATTAACACTGTGGTAACATGAGCCAATTTCTATGAACACAATGTATAATTAATAGTAATATGTTAACAAATTAAGTGCATATCATGTTTTAGATGTACTTTGTCCCGATCGGCCAACGAAGCATAATTTCAGTAGATTCTCGAGCTACTCCCCGTTTATAATATGTCTAGATTCATTAATATTAATATGAATGTGAGAAATGCTAAAATAAATTACATTATGAAATGGATAAAGTAATTAACAATAAGAGCAAGTTTAATAGTATAGCAA
Organism: Oryza longistaminata; assembly: GCA_009805545.1. Lineage (NCBI taxonomy): Eukaryota > Viridiplantae > Streptophyta > Magnoliopsida > Poales > Poaceae > Oryza > Oryza longistaminata. Next base: position 29,699,264 of record CM020181.1, read on the forward strand.
CTACTAGCTCCAATTCATCTATAGCCAATCTAATAGCTCATTCATACAATAGTTACATACTACATTATTAATATCTGGTCCCACCTATCATGCACACATTGTGTCTTGGACTCCGTGCTACAGCTGGCTTCAATTACAGCCGCGCTATTCTTCTTCTTCTTTATTTATCTCTTAAAATATGTTTACAGCTTGCTTATAGCCTACTATTGTACATGCTCTAAGGTCAAACAGCACGTGGTCATGACGTTGGCGACTTGGCGTACAATCAAGGAGCGCACTACACATGATTAAGCATTTAAGCTGATATAAAACTAGCCGCCGTGGGAACAATTGCCTTAGTTAATTTACATGGACAACGATCGAATCAGTCATCCTTCGATTGGTTTAGATATATATGAAAACTCATCGATCAACCTATCTCTAATACACGTAACGCATATATTGTTGTCGAAAAAAAAGAAGAAGAAGATAACGTAGTGTATCCATTCTGAACCATAAAAAACTAAATCCTAAAAGATAAATCTAGACACATTATCTAGATACATTAATGGAATTTGGTTTTATGGAGAGAGAGAGAGCACATCCTACACAGGGTTGGAAATTCCGGACGATTCTCCGCGGTCATTTCAGACCCTCCGATACAATATATTTTTGGTCGAATTTTTAAATTTTTATTTTTTTTCCGTGAATTTGGTATATTTATTCAATTCAACTAAATTTTATTCAAATTTTGGAATTTCTAAAATTTCGGGCATTCCGGTGAGTCCGATCAAATCGGCTAAACAAAAGGTTTAACCCTGCTACATGCTACAGGCGGCGCACTACATGCTACAGGTAGACGCAGCAATTTCGTAGAAATTATACTCTCTCCGTCCTAAATAATAGATAGCAATGTACTGGATGTGACACATCTTAGTACAATAATCTGAACAGGTAATTTAGGACGGAGGAGTAGTTCGCACCACTCGATGGAAGACATTTCAACCGGCCAGTTCCGCTGTTCCGTGTCAGTGAGATAAGCTAGTATAGCCAGCTAGCTAGCTCTCTCCAACCCTATAATTAACCCAACGATCTCGCCAAAAGCGGCCGGCAGCTCGATCGATATATCACAGCAACAAAGCGGCAGCTCGATCGATCGATATATCACAATGGTTAGGCTCGCGTGGACGCCGGCCTTGGCCGAGGCTTCGCCGGCGGCGCGGCGACTCCGTGCCCGACGTGAGCAGGAGTGTTGTCGGCATAGCGCTGGTCTTCGTGGCGGCCGTAGCGATCGTGGGCGTTCGTCGTGTTTAACTGCGCCGATGGCATGGATAGCTCCGGTGGACGGAACCGGCGCACCAATCCAGGAGGTGTTACTGTTGGCGTTGGCGCCGTCTGTGGAGGTGGTGCTAGCGGTGGCGCCGCTGTGATGTGGAGGTGGTGGAGGTGGCGGTGGCGGTGGTTGCGGCGGCGGCGGCGGTGGAGGTGGCTGTTAATAAAGGAACAGAGCATATGGAGGAAGAGAATATAGCGGTGTAGGTGATGGAATTTTCATGTCCTTTGATCTACCCCAGTTTGATTTTTGCTTTGCAGTGTTTTTCGTTTCCATCAGTCGTGAATAACAAACACTTTGGTAATTCTGCTTATGTATCATTATGGCGCTGTTCACTTTATACCACTTTCAACCTACTAATTTGGATTCAATTTTGTGATAGTTACCAAAAGTTTACAGCAAACTAAATGTAGACATTTTTTGTAACTAGTAATGTTAAAAATGGCTCAAAATGAATAGACCTCCTATATGAACATCGTCGTACATGTTTATATGTATTATATTACCAACAAATACCCATTTCTTTTGAAACGGTGGTTCAAAAGAAGGCGTATTATTTTTAGGCCAGAATGGGAGTTTAGTGTAGGTCCGGCCTATAATTATTGGGCCGAAAGGGACTCTATCTACGTGTGGTGTCATACAAGTTGGCCAGAATGGGATTTCCTTCCACTTGTAGGCTTGCAGCCCATCTTTTTGGGCTGGGATGGAATTCGATCTTCTGCAGCCTAGTAGTTAGGCCGGCGTGCAGGCCATTCTTCTTGGCCAGGGCGTAACTATCAGAAAAGGATGGGCCAGGCCGACCATCTCATCCTTTTCAGCCCATGTTGAAAATAATGGTACAGAACTCGTTTGGCCTGTTGGAGATAAATCTGCTCTTTTAGCCTGTAACTGATCTCAGTAAACAGTACAAGCATAACTCGTGATGAGGTACTGAATCTTTTACTTCATTTGAAGTACTGAATGCAATACTAGCTTATGAAGCTGGG